>CM076584.1:638752215-638833187 GCA_034641835.2 Pinus albicaulis | reverse complement strand
TGTGTTAAAATGATTCACCCCCCCCCCCCTCTCAGTTTAACTAAGGATTCAACAATGTTAGCAGAAATGGAATAGGAAATGTAGGTAATAAAGAAGAATATAAAGGTAGCACAGGATAGGTAGAAAATATATTTAGATCGAAATAAGTTTTTTAAGGAGTTTTAGGTGGGGGAACAGGTGCAATTATGCATAAAACTAAAGAATATCTCCTTGCGGATAGGATCATTTTCCAAGATGGCACATTGGTTTTGTGGGCCTTTCGGGGTTCTTGAAAGGATTGGAATAGTAACATATTGACTTGCACTATCTTTGAAATTGAAAGCACATGAATTTTTCCATGTTGCATTGCTTAATATGTTAAATATGATTTTCATGTTATTGATTGATCTATATTGTAGGTTGAGACAAATGGAGAATTCGAGATGGAACCTTGGTGTATATTGTAGAGAAAGGTTCTGATGCTCTAGAACTAATCAATCGATAAGGTTAAAGTGCAATGGAAGCACTTTGGGCCTGATGAAGCTACATGGGAGATGACATATCACATGCAGGCTATGTATCCTTCTTTATTCGTTGCTTGAGAAAATGTACTTGGTATATGTTTTGGGTACATGTTTTGATGTGATTTTTTGGTATATGTACATATGTATATGGATGCAAATACCTCCATGAGTTGTGTTATAAATCTCCAATATGAATTATGGGTGTCATGACATTATGGTTGTCATGTTCTTATGTTCTCATGGTGGTTTTCTTCTTAGAAGGTTGATCATAGTAAATATTGCAACAAGATTTGTTATAAATATCCATGGGAAGTCTATTTTTCTTTTGAGAAGTCTTGTTGGTTGTAGGTGTCTTTGAACACCAACGATAGTGTTCCCCCAAAGGGGAGGGTTCTGTAATAGCCCTCGTGAAAATTCTATGTATATAAAGTTAATAAAGGAAAAATAATAACCATGGTTATGGTACACTTATTCCAAGTTGAATGTTGGGGAAAAAATTCCTAGTGTGGGTGTTTATTTTGGTTATTATGGCTAAGGAATTGGAAAAGGAAATGGCAAAGGCTTTGGAAAGGAAAAATGGCATTTTTAGCAATTTATTTAGGAAAAGAATGGAAATTAGGAGAAAAGAAAGGTGAAAGCTAAAAGGTTGCATGTGAGGAGGAAAATGAAGAAAATAGAGGCATCATTAATAAAAAGGCTTATGAGGATCAGTTGGTACATTTTGTTAGTTCGGTTTTGAAGCTCTCTCTCTCTATTCTCTATTTCACACGAGTCTTGGACACTTAGATTTTTCTTGGAGCACTTCATATTTGGATCAAGAAAGGCAAAGAGGAAACAAATATCAAGCAAGGAAGAACTAGATCAAGCAGCTACATCAGGTTTACTTGTAGGTATCGATTTGCATGTGTGATTTCCTTGATATATTTGGCATGCATGGTTATGCATGTGTGTTCTTCGTTATCTTGTTGTCATTTCCATGGGTTTTTCCAGGTGTGACAATGTTCTTCAGCCTTGCCTTTCCATTTTTGGACAACCATGGTGTGATGGGTTTCTCATGTTTAGGTTGAGCAAGATTGTCGGATGGATTAAAAATTAAATGAGGTTGATATTTGAATGAAAGAATACATGGCCTAGTAATCCGTGAACTAGAATTTTGATTGTTGTAAAACCACTGGCCTAGTAACCCTTGAACCAAATTGTGGGTTGCAGTAAATTCAAGTATTGTGTACCTCAGTGGGCGTAGGAATCCTTGACTGGTGAATGGCGGGATATATGGTAAATCCTAGAGGTGGGTGCTCTCCATCGGACCTAGGAGTCCTGGGATGGGAGATATTATAAATCTTGTAGGGTTGTCTTGGTTAGGGCCTAATGATTCGGTGTGGATTGTGGTAAATCCTAGAGATTGGTGTCTCACTTATGGACTAGTGATCCTTGAATCATATTGTGGATTGCGGCAAAGCCTAGAGACTAGGAGATGAGAAAATTCCTCATGGTGTAGGTGGAGAAATCAGGTGGCATCCATGCTTGTTTATGGCCTAGTGATCTAGTGAGGATTGCGGTAAATCTTGGTTCTATTAATGATGGTGAGGTGGTTTAGCCTCAAGAAACCCTTGTTGATTCTTTTTGTTTTGAGTCACACATTCATGCTTGGAATATGGCACGAGGGGATTATATGAAGAGATATTTGGCTCAGCCAATCTATGGTCAGGTGGAGCATGGTAATCCCATACCAAGTTGCCTTTTGAATTTCATTAATAAGAGTTACTTTTCTTGGTATTTTATGTGAAAATGTATTGTCTCATATGTGGCATTTATGGTTGTTGTATACTTATTATTTATGTTGTTTACATGTTTGTTATGAGTATGTTTTATGACAATGATGATGTATGTCTATCATCGTGTTTTTATTTATAAATGAATGAACGATCAATATATGACCTAATAGACAATACTGCAGCTAATGTGAGAAGGCATTAATGCTTCTTTGCGATTCTCAAATAAGCATAAGACCCTTATGCTCATATTTGTTATTATAACTTGTAGAATGCATATTTGTAACATGTTTGAAAAAATTCTTGTCGTGGATAGTAGGGGTCCAATCAATTCTTTGTTGAATAATTTGCATTGGCATCATTCTCTCTATGTTATTTTTCATTTATGTAAATTCCATGAAGTTTTTGGCAATGACTAGGTCTTATCCCTGTAAATTAGCCTTAAATCTCACAGTAGATGTTATAAAAATGACAGATAAAATCTACATTCACATTTAGTCAGGATCATGGGAGAGATTGGTGCTCTCACTCGCATGCATGCCTTAGAAATAGAGCGACTGGGGATTGAATTCATTGAAATTTTGAGTTCTCTAAGGGGTTTCTCACCTGGAAGGGTGGATTAGCTCTTGGAGGTCATGTAGGATGTGTAGAAGGTCAGATTGGTTGTTTCGTGTCAGTTCCACTTCCTTAACTATACATGGGGAGTTTAATCATATCATAGTAGCCTCTTGTCACATGTTTACACTATTTGGTCGATCACTTGGGTAGATGTGGGAGGAGTGTGTTACTGTAATGTTCCTAAATTAGCTTCATCTAATTTGGAACATTAATTTTTCCTTAATCATTTTATATTTTATGATTAATGAATAAATTGTAAGGGAGAATGTCTAATCCTATTGCAATCAAGAATAAATCAGTGCCTATGTGAAAAGAGGCATATTTAGGCCATTAGAATAAAATATTGCAGGTGTGAAAGGGCCAAGACCACCAAAGGAGATCCTGTTTGACCAAGTCAACAATGATGTCTAGGTTTATTGAACCTCCTTGATGGACTGCACAGTTCTAGAAGGGATTTCCAAGTGTGAAAGAAACCAAAAGATGGAAGTGGTTTAGGGTTTTCCGAGAGACTCAAATGTTATAAAAAGAGGATGAAGGCTCATGAGGAGGTTTTTGATCATATTTCATTTTCTGAGCTTGCTAAGGAAACTCCATTTCTCTTTTTTGTTTAGCAAGAGAAAGAGAGGATCTCATGTTTAGGAATCCTCTATCCTTCTTTGAGTAGCTCTTGGAGGGAAGTATGTTGAATTGAACCACTATCAAGTTGGAGGCCAAGCTATGCTTGTATTGACAGCGTTGGCTCATTGAGGGTTTTGCAGCTGCAGCAAGTGTAGTAAGTGGGAATTCTAGATCTGCAAGAATCTAGTAGTTTTGAGGGATTTCTCTCAGGGAGGGTGTCTTGTAACCACCCAGAAGAGGATATCTAACATATTTCCATTTCAGATCTATATATTTTACATATTTAAACATTCATCCCTAGCTACTGCGTAGTCTCCTTGGATTA
Source organism: Pinus albicaulis (assembly GCA_034641835.2). Lineage (NCBI taxonomy): Eukaryota > Viridiplantae > Streptophyta > Pinopsida > Pinales > Pinaceae > Pinus > Pinus albicaulis. Next base: position 638,829,351 of record CM076584.1, on the reverse strand, counting down.
ATGCATTATTTCTCATGGATTGCTTCAGCATTGTCTAGATCTGTCATTGTACTTGTTTCTGGCGATTGAGGCTTTCCTTTCACCTTGAAGATTAATGAAGTATCTTTCTGATATATTATGTTTAGATCTGATGTATATTATGAATAAATTCATCTTCAGGAATTACTAAAGCTTTCTGCAGTTCTGTGTGTAAAACATTAGATCTACACTTTGTTATTCAGTATTTTGATAAAATTCCAAAGGGATCTTGTAAAGAAGGCTATGTAGTTTCCAACTATGGTATGGATCTGATTTTTCAACCATATATCTGCTATATATATTATATTTCATGTCTTACTGCTGAAGCACACTTTCTAGGACGTTTTTCAGTCATTTCTGCAACTTTTACATATATTGCAGCTCCTAGATCTGAAGATTTCTTGTTCATTTCTTCATAGAATTCATTGTATTCTTTAAGAAACTCCATTTAAACTCTGATATTATGCTGCTATACTGTTATATATGTCTTATTTCTTATTTCCAGTGACTTCCAGGAGGAACTTCGCAATTCTGAAGTGGGTTCTTCTTCATTCCATCAGCTCTTCTCTTTAGCTGATTTTTAACTAGTCAGCTTCGTGGGAGATCTTTTTAAGGCCCTCAAACCCATTTTTTTTCCTGAAATTCAGCATGGAGGTCCCATACAGCCTATAATAAGGTAAACCAGCCCTGATTAGTGTTATTATTTCACCATTTTTCTTATACAGTGGTTTTCCTGAGCCTCTTGCAGTTTTTCCTAGTAGTGGAATTTCCCGCTTCTCTATTGTTTGGGTTTTGATTCTCTTTTGGACCCATTATTTAGATATACATATCTATGGGTTCCAAGGGAAGTAAAATAAAAAATTATTGTGTCACTCCCACACTTTTTTTGTTTCATCAGTCTTCTATAGACAGAGTCTAGAATGGGCCAGGAAGCCTCTGGTTTTCATCCTCTCCTTAGAGGTGACATAACCAGTAAATTCCCTACTAGTATATATCTGGTTTAGAATTTGCTGGTGTTTTTTCCACACTACTATGATCCCATAGAGGAATATCTTAAGATATTCCATACCGAGCCTAATTTTCCCCATTTGGAACATTACAGTGGTATCAGAGCATGATCTCTGGCTCCACCTGTGAGATCAAGCTATTAGTGGAATCAAGAGCAAGGGAAACATGGAGAGGATGAGATTACTCTCATCTCTGTTCAGATTTAAGAAGAACCTCCCCAAGTAGGATGTGCAAGAAGAAAAGAGAAGAAGTAGTGAAGCTCCTAGGGAGTTTCAAAAAGAAGATTTTCCAATCAAATCTACAAGATCTGTGCATGAGGAACAATCTAAATCCTCATCTCATGGATACGAGCACTCAGCCATATCATCAAAGCTTTAGAATTTTGACAGTGATTCCTTCATGGAGGGGGAAAAAGGAGGTGTGAGCTTGATTGATGCATTACCAAGGGCAAGATCTCCAATTGGTGAAGATTCCTCATCTCAAGAGGAAAACATGAAGGCTTCTCCTTCAATATTTGATCAAGATCTATTGTCTCTCATTGATGATGGGACAATTTTAGTTGTTGAAGAAGAGGAGGAGGAAGTTGGAGATGATAATGCAGCCACCTCAATGGCACCTCAAGCAATTTATGAGGAAGAGGTTGGAGCACTTGCTCCAAGAGGAGAGACTCTTGCACTCTTGCAAAGAGTCCCACAGGATCTTATACATGAGGAGTATGTACCATCATTTATTAATGATGAGGTATTGGAGATAGGGGAGATAGAAGAGGAGGAAGAGCATCACAAGATGAAGAGCATGAAACCTTCTCTACTTCAAAGCTTGGAAGCACAAAGAAGGAAAGAGGACTTATGCATTGAAGGTAGGGAGAAATCTATCTTCCTACATCCACATTCTACTCTATGCCTTGACACCTCATTGCAAAGGGATCCTCCACTAGGAGCACCTCTTGATAGGAGGAAATCTAAAGTATTCTCTCAACTATGTGCTGCATATGCATACTTGGCTAAGGAGGGAGCCTTGGGAGAAGCTAGCACAGCGCAAATAATCTCTCAAGCATTCAGGAGAGAGATGAGAAGTTTCCTGAAAGGGACATTGCAAACTCCTACTCAGATATCTGTGCTGGGAAAGGAGAAATCAGAGATCTATAGTTGCATGAGCATGAAGACACATGGAAAATACATATCTTGGGGGCAGCCCTTGACCTCTTCATTCACAAAGAAGATTTCTGAAGATGGCAAGGGGATCCTAACCCTCTTGTATACATGGGCCAAAAGGAGGAGGTTTTGGAAAACAAGGACTTTCCAAGGGGAAGTTGATTTCCATATGCTCCAATCTTGTCTTGTGCAAGAATAGCTGCAAATGGGGCAGAAAAAGGAGGATGATGATGGTCCAACATGTGATCATAATATCAAGGATGTCAAAGATGGGAGACATGAGAAGACAGGGGCTACATTTCAGACCTCTATGTCATTCTTGGAGAGCTTGGATCCTTGTTGGGATTCCCAACTCACAATAGAATACTCCAAGGACCTTTTCACATGGGGGGTTCTTAAAGGGGAAGTAAAGTATTAAAGGTTCAAGGTGGTAGATGGAGTTATCTATTTCTACGCGCTGTCATTCTTGGAGAGCTTGGATCCTTGTTGGGATTCCCAACTCACAATAGAATACTCCAAGGACCTTTTCACATGGGGGGTTCTTAAAGGGGAAGTAAAGGATGAAAGGTTCAAGGTGGTATATGGAGTTATCTATTTCTACAATCTTATTATTTTGGTTGGTGACTCCAAACTCAAGGAAGGACTATTTGATGCCATCTATGAAATCCTACTTTCCAAACCCACTGGTTTTTTCAAAGCATATCATACTCTCTTGGGTGGATTCATATGGGAAGGATACAAAGAATATTTGTACTCTCATATGAAGAAGTGCATGAACTACTTGGTAGAGGAGGAGGAACATAGCTCTTGGGAGGAGCCACCATTCACACCTCCCTATCCTTTGAGTATGAGAGGGAACTCATCCATGAGTTGCACAAATCACGTAAAACAAGTATATAGAGAGACTCATCCTCTTGAGCATTATTTTGCATCTCCTATATGCTTATTTTTTTCTGACACTCATTTGCAGGGCATGGTACCAAGATGGGGCACTACGTATGATGGGTTTCATGGGCCATCTAAGGCCATGAACTATGTTGATGAAGGCCATTCCTTGGAGAACCTTGGAAAGCTATTACCTTCCTCATGGTGTGATTCTTTTACACCAACCATGATGTACATTCTCCAAGCATTCCAAAGACATGAGGCAGCAAACAAGTGTTGGGGGAGGCACTTGTCATATCTTTTTCTATGGTAGTTGAGGATAAAACTATGCTGGTTGCACATGGGGGAACATCTTCCTTATTATCTATCACACATGGCAGCTAGCATGCTTCTAATCATGATCCCACAAGATGAATATGTCCTTATCTTTGTTGGGGGCATATTTGGAGGAAAGGCACACTTATTGAATGTGCCCTTGGGGGAAGGAGGAGTTCCCCGTTCTTGTTGCATTGCATGCTACCATGGGAGCATGAAATTTTGTATGGCCACTATGATTAATCACTTGCCTCTTTGTAAATTGAGCCATATGTTGGTTGGTGACATCCCTCTCACATGTATTGGGGAGGAGATCTTCTATGGATTGCCAAGCTGGGAGGTAATCCACTTCATTTTGATGATAGCATGGGGATGGGGGTCTTTCATGGATCATGAGAACCCCATGATGGAACATCACTTCTATCTTGAGGAGACCATGGATCAGAAAGAAAGTTTCCACAGAAACCTTCCATTTCTTCATGATGAGAGCCTTTGAGTTTATCCATCAAGGGAAAACTTGCATCTTAAGGAAGGACCATGAGGAGGACAAAGATATTGCAGAAAATTCAGAGCAATGGAAGAGACTATTTGATGAGGAGGCCTCAAGATAAGAAGGAGGATTTTTGCAGCAACCTTGCAGTTTCTTGAGGACAAGCAACATTTGGGAGGGGAAGACTGTAATGTTCCTAAATTAGCTTCAGCTAATTTGGAACATTAATTTTGCCTTAATCATTTTATATTTTATGGTTAATGAATAAATTTTAAGGGAGAATTTCTAATCCTCTTGAAAATCAAGAATAAATCAGTGCCTATGTGAAAAGAGGAATATTTAGGCCATTAGAATAAAATATTGTAGGTGTGAAAGGGCCAAGACCACCAAAGGAGATCCTGTTTGACCAAGTCAACGATGCTATCTAGGTTCATTGAACCTCCTTGATGGACTACACAATTCTAGAAGGGGTTTCCAAGTGTGAAAGGAACCAAAATATGGAAGTGGTTTAGGGTTTTCGAATAGACTCAAATGTTATAAAAAGAGGATGAAGGCTCATGAGGAGGTTGTTGATCATATTTCATTTTCTGAGCTTGCTAAGGCAACTCCATTTCTCTTTGTTGTTTAGCAAGAGAAAGAGAGGATCTCTTGCTTAGGAATCCTCTATCCTTCTTTGAGTAGCTCTTGGAGGGAAGTATGCTGAATTGAACCATTATCAAGTTGGAGGCCAAGCTATGCTGGCTCATTGAGGGTTTTGTAGCTGCAACAAGTGTAGTAAGTGGGAATTCTAGATCTGCAAGGATCTAGTAGTTTTGAGGGATTTCTCTCAGGGAGGGTGTTTTGTGACCACCCGGAAGAGGATCTCTATCATATTTCCATTTCATATCTGTGTATTTTACATATTTTAATATTCAGCCCTAGCTACTGTGCAGTCTCCTTGGATAACTGCGTTATTTCTCATGTATTGCTTCACCATTGTCTAGATCTGTCATTGTACTTGTTTCTGGTGATTGAGGCTTGCCTCTCACCTTGAAGATTAATGAAGTAGATTTATGATATCTTATGTTCAGATCTGATGTATATTATGAATAAATTCATCTTTAGAAATTACTGAAGCTTTCTACAGTTCTGTGTGTAAAAGGTTAGATCTACACTTTGTTATTCAGTATTTTGATAAAATTCCAAAGGGATATTGTAAAGAAGGCTGTTTAGTTTCCAGATCTGGTATGGATCTGATGTTTCAGCCATAGATATAATTTAGATCTGAGATTTCATGTATTACTACTAAAACACACTTGATAGGACGTTTTTCAGTCATTTCTGCAACTTTTACATATATTGCAGCTCCTAGATCTGAAGATTTCTTGTTCATTTCTTCATAGAATTCACTGTATTCTTTAATAAGCTCCATATCCATTGAAAGTATGATATGATGCTGATATACTGTTATATATGTCTTATATCTGATTTATAGTGACTTCCAGGAGGAACTACACAATTATGAAGTGGGTTCTTCTTCATTCCATCATCTCTTCTCTTTAGCTGATTTTTAACTAGTCAGCTTCATGGGAGATCTGTTTAAGGCCCTCAAATCCATTTTTTTTTCACGAAATTCAGCATGGAGGTCCCACACAGCCTATAATAAGGGAACCCAGCCCTGAGCAGCGTTATTCTTGCACCATTTTTCTTATACAACATTTTTCTGAGCCTCTTGCAGTTTTGCCTAGTAGTGGAATTTCCCGCTTCTCCCTTGTTTGGGTTTTGCTTATCTTTTGGACCCATTATTTAGATATGAAGATCTAAGGTTTCCAAGGGAAGTAAAATCCAAGAGGATTGTGTCATTCCCACACTTTTTGTGTTTCATCAGTCTTCTATAGACAGAGTCTAGAACGGGCCAGGAAGCCTCTGGTTTTTATCCGCTCCTTAGAGGTGATATAACCAGTAAATGCCATACTAGTCTATCTATGGTTTAGAATTTTATGGTGTGTTTTCCACACTACTATGATCCCATAGAGGAATATATTAATATATTCCCTACTGAACCTAATTTTCCCCATTTGGAACACTACAATTACATTACAACACCCTAATGTTAGTGTGATGTCATTAAGATGTAGTGGAGATATTTTATGTGGAATCTAATGACACAGAATTCCATGAAGGCTACATGTATTCCATGTGCACCATGAATGACACGACATCATTGTATACTTGCACACATTAAAATGTGTCTAAGCTTTTACCTTGTGCATATGGGCACAGCTTATGAAGAGTGAAATATGGAGATTCCTATGGTGATTAATGTAAATGAGTTCGTCGCACTCTGAATATTTAAACAAAATGCTTCAGGATGTGTGGTGTTGGTGCACGGTGGCATGAGGTTGTCTTGGGATTGCAATGAATTGGTATTGTCTCATGTTATAACTCCTTATAAATATTGAAAATATGTTTAATATAAAGGACTATGCCCCTAGGGACCTAAAAACTGTGATGAAGTGGAAAGTTCCATAATACTTGAGTATGCCACGTGAATTCTAGGTAAGCATTATGAGTGACATGGCAGGGCCACATGGGTAGCATGGAGTTAGCTAACATAACCTCTATGCATGATAGAGAGCTTTTTGTTATCTAGTGCATAACATATGAAGGAACCCTCCCACACTTATTAACTACCAAGAAGGCATGGTGGATCCACAATGGATATAAACTATTGATTTCATCTTAACAATCATGCCAAGGTTTTGAGATACAAGGCATTTAGCCAATGCCCATATGGGTGCCATGTGGTGCTATTTAAATGGGTTGATCTTTAAACGTCCATAAATTTGATCCAAGAATCGGAATGAGGTAAAATTTATATTGCTAGAAATATCTTAACAAGACAAACATGATGGTGGTGTTTATTTTGAGTTTTGATGATCTTGTAAAAATATATTTTTATAACCCGTTATTCATAATAGACTTTGAAGATTTGCTTAATTTTAATATAACACCTCCTCTAGCTTGAGAATAACCAAGGGGGTGGGAGTGTAATGTTCCCAAATTTCCACATAATATTTGGAATATTAGAGTCCTTTATTTCTTAATAAATTAAGTAAATAAAAGGGTGGAGGGACCCACCAACCCTAAAGATGAATAAATTACACTTTTAAGGTGTGTATGTGGATATTTTAGATCTATATCTAGAACATGGAGTAGTGGAGCAGCTCTATTAAACAAGATCCTGTCTCATTTGTGAGATAGATTATGGAGGATGAAATAGTCAAATAAGATCATGGATATTAAATATAAAATCATAAGGATCTTTGATATGGTTAACTGAGATCATAATGCATTCAAAGAAGATCATTAAGCGCTTATGATAAGATAGTGGAGGAAGTGATGCATTTAATGCATGCATGATGGAGAGGGTGATCACCCCATATGAACATGATGGAGGACATGGATCATGTTGAATCAGTTAACATTGACCAGATCAACAATGCAGTCAAACATGGAGACCTTGTCCACATGTACAATGTAGATTTGGATTGGGCCTAGGCTATGGAAGGCTCACGTATATAATGAAGGTGAAGGCACAATGGAAGGCATGATTTGGATTATTCATCTCTTGATCTGTTTAGATCTAGATTTTTCTAAGGACATTTCTATGAAAACTTGGGTTGTTTAGCAGAGTTTGTAGGGTGTTCCCGAGAAATAATCCCACCTCTTTCTTTGAGTAGCTCTGGAAAGTGGATTTTTCTTCATTCCATATCAGGAATTGGTGCCATCTTCAGGAGGTTGTTTCTAGCATTCAGCTAGGAAACTAGTGGAGGATTCATTATACCACTTTGTTCTTCACATTCAGCCTTTCAGGAGCAGAAAATCTATATCCGGCATTCAATCCTTGGGGTTTTACCTCCATGCAGCAATAGTCCCTTCAAGGATTGTGCAGTTCAGTATTGTAGATTTATTGGAGGAAGGAAGTTTCCAATATTTCAGCTGGAAATCTTGTGAGGGATAACCTCCTGACATTGGATCTATTGTTCCCATCACTCAGGAGCTAATTTTCCACATCTATCAGTAAGCTAAAGAGCCTCCCTCTCTGATAGTGAATTTTTATGAATTTGTTGTTCATTCAGCCGTTATTTTCAATGAAGGAGTTTGGAGGAGCTAGATCCTGAGCTTTAAGCCCAAGAATCTAGTGAAGGGATCAACCCTTCTTGCATAGATCTGATTGTACATCATTTCAACCATCATATCATCATATCTAGCTTCATATCTGCATTTCTCGGTAGCATATATGTGAGGCCCTAAGGGGAAGGTTGTCTTAGACTTACATATCTGAGAAACCCCTCCTGGGTTATCTTGGGAATCAATCATAGAGCCCAGATATACAATTTCACCATAATCTGAGCTCCATATTTGAGTAGATCTGCATTTTCCTTTTCATCCTGCAATCTTATGTTCATATTTTTTGAAGGGACAGTGCAATATTTGCTTCAGTGGATTTCCAGTTACGATGTACCTATTGTATCATGTTTTATGGGTGACTCTAGACCATCTTTTTGGCTAGATATACTCATATTTTGTACATGGTGTAACTGAATCTTCTCCAGTATAATAAAATGGCTCAAGTTCTCTATAAATTTTGATGTTGTTTCAAGATTTATTTTTTACCTTACTGCAGTTCTTATATTGTGTTTAAGTATTACTACATTCTCCCTTTTGGGATATTACAATGGTATCAGAGTATGATCTTTGACTCAGCTTGTGGACACTTCATCTTTTACATCAAAAGAAGAAGCAGATAGATGAGATCTATCATGGAGGATGAAAATTCTACCACTCCTTTCCTTAGATCCATGCAAGATCTCTCCAAGGAGGTCAATCAAATGAAGAAGGAAGCAAAAAAATAATATCCAAGAAGAATATTTGAAGAGGAAGGTCCAAGCACTTCCTATCAACAAAGAAGAAAACCAAAGAATCCTAGATCTCCTCATAGATCCACTATGCCCACTTTCTTTGAAGAAGGTGAGAGGTATAGAAATGGAGAAAGAAAGGAACTTGAGACTCATGAGACTCTCAGTCTATATCTTGAAGAGTACAAAGCATAGTCTAGAGCATTCAAGGAGAAGCTAACTCTGCAACCATTCTTCAAAATAAAAGAAGAAAGAGGATCCTATAGCAGCAATAGAAGAGAGATGCATAATAGATTCTATTTTCCTAAATTTTATGGATCTTCCTCAAGCACTGTTAAGGCTTGGAGGAGAGAGTTAGATGCATTTTTCAGGCTACATCCTGTAGCTGAAGGAGGGGCTATTCAAATTGCAGCACTTCATCTCTTAGGTGAAGCCAATGATTGGTGGTTTGGACACATGGAGCATGAAAAGGTGACTAAATATTCAGATTTCTCTCACAAGTTGAGGAAGGAATTTTATGTGAGAAAACTAGAGATGTGTCACAAAGTGACATTTCCTAAGGAGGAGGATGCCAATCTTGTCACTCTGGACAAGAAGTCACTAGATTCACCACCAGCCACAACAGTACTTGCATCTGGAGAAGAGACACTTGAATATTTGCAAGATAGTCTTGAGCTCTTGACATAGAGAGTCCCATGCATGATTCAAGAGATGCATGAGGGAAAGGAGGAAGATTCCAGCACTGGTACACTTGGAGAAGAGCAACCATCACTCTTACCAGTATTTGGAGACACTATTGTCCCAGTTGGAGAAACTCTTGTATTCTGGCAAGAGGTTCCCACACATCAGTTGATCCAAGGTATGTTGAACTTTCATCACATACTCTTTCAGTAGATCTTATTGAAACTTATGAGGACATGCCATCAGGGCCAATGCATAATTAAGGGTTTGAACATAGTGATGATTTGAATCAGCAACATATCACAATGCAGAGGACCCTTGATCTAATCAAGGAGGAGGTTAAGAACTATCCCAGTTCATCATTGTTGAGCTACATTCAACCCTTTGAGTTGAAGTGTAGAGTTTCATAAAATGGGATGAGAATAATCTTGTGTACAATAACTGGTTATAAGATCAATGTTGTGTTGCTTTGAGACAACACATATATTATCATGCAAATCTACAGCACTATCACTTAGTAGCTGTGAAGATACGGAGGTCCCATCATTCTTGGAGTATTATGAAGGTAGCTTCACTCATGAAGAAATGGAGGTAAATATGATAAATGGTAGACATCTTGAGATGAGAAACCTCTTCTCCTTTCTAGATGAACCTTTCTTAATGAGCATCTCACAGCTCAAATAGAAACTTCTACCTACAGCAGATCCAGAACTTCATTGGTTTTGTAGGGCCTTTGGTGAAAAGAGAATATCATTAAGAGATCTCATTGGAGGTGCACTTCAACATTTCATGGAGTGCAAAGTTCTTCATCAGTTTGGGGAAGATGGTATTCTACAAAGGGTGGATACCATGATTATGAAAACATTGCTCATCATCCTTATTGGGGTGAATGGGTGAGGAAGATAAGCAAGGGGTTGTATGACCACTTGAAAGTTTATGAAATGGGCCAGAAAGCTTGGTCACGTTGGCTTCCCTTGGGAGATTTCTGTCACTACCCAAAGGCTCCTATCTCTTTGATCCTTGCCTTGAAAAACACTTATGAGATGAAGAAGAAGGCATGGTTGTGCTGGCTTCTCTTGGGTGAGTATGGTTACCACCCAATAGCTCATATTTTTCTGATTCATACCTTGTGTATCAATGATAGAATGCAACAAGAGAAGTCATGTTCATTTTGGTTTCCCTTGAGAGATATTGGCCACCACATGACATCTCCTATGTCTATGTGTTTTGTATTGGGTAAAATTTGGCATAATTCTCTCATGATGTGTATTGATGGAGTTCATTTGTATTGGGCTGATATGACATTACACATGTCTATCAGTATTTTTTTGCTTCATGATGCACATGAGGAGGAGAGAAAGAAGCATGATCTCTTGTTGCTTTGGCTTCTTTTGGGAGAGTTTGGCTTGTCCATATTACATGGAGGAGATGGAGGATGGCAGAAAAGGGCCTTACTCTAGTGGCTACTATTAGGAGAATATGGTTTTACATATTTTACTACCCATATATCTCATTTTCTTCTTTTGCATAATGTTAGAATGATTCTTGGATCCAACAAGGCCAATAGGGCTAAGAATGAGAGCATATCAATGCTCAATTAGATTCATAAATCATGGGATGAAGAGATTTATTTTGAGATGGAGCTTTTCCTTTGTGGAAAGAGCCACTTTATTTTATGTATCTCATGTATTAATGATGAATTTGGAACTCATATGGTTTTCACTTGGTACTTCATGATGGAAGGAGGACATCTAATCATACAGTTGGAAGTCATTCTATATGTTATTGAAAGACAACTTTGGAGCCAAACATGCATAACACTTTGCAGCAAATGGAGGAATCCTTCCATATGTGGATGCCATTGGGAGGGGAATAGATGGCTTTGCATCTACTTTTGGAGTTGCTTGAGGACAAGTAACATTTTTCCGGGGGGTACTATAATATTCCCAAATTTCCACATCATATTTGGAATATTAGAGTCCTTGATTTTCTTAATAAATTAAGTAAATAAAGAGTGGAGGGACCCACCAACCTCAAAGATGAATAAAATGCACTTTTAAGGTGTGTATGTGGATATTTTAGATCTAGATCTAGAACATGGAGTAGTGGAGCAACTCTATTAATGGAGATACTGTCTCATTTGTGAGATAGATTATGGAGGATGAAACAGTCAAATAAGATCATGGATATTAAATATAAAATCATAAGGATCTTTGATATGGTCAACTGGGATCATAATGCATTCAAAGAATATCATTAAGTGCTTATGATAAGATAGTGGAGGAAGTGATGCATTTAATGAATGCATGATGGAGAGGGTGATCACCCCATATGAACATGATGGAGGACATGGATCATGTTGACTCAGTCAACATTGAACAGATCAACAACATAGTCAAACATGGAGACCTTGTCCACATGTACAACGTAGATCTGGAGTGGGCCTAGGCTATGGAAGGCTCATGTATATAATAAAGGTGAAGGCACAATGGAAGGCATGATTTGGATTATTCATCTCTAGATCTTTTTAGATCTATATTTGTCTAAGGAAATTTCTATTCAAACTTGGGCTGTTTAGCAGAGTTTGTAGGGTGTTTCTGAGTGAGAATCCCACCTATTTCTTTGAGTAGCTCTGGAAAGAGGATTGTTCTTCATTCCATATCAGGCATTGGTGCCATATTTAAGAAGTTTTTACTATCATTCAGCTAGGAAACCAATGGAGGATTCATCCTACCACTTTTTTCTTCACATATCCTTTCAGGAGTAGCATATATATATCTGTCATTCAAGCCTTAGGGTTTTACCTCCATGCAGCAGAAGTTCCTTCAAGGATTGCGCAGTTCAATCTTGTAGATCTATTGGGGGAAGGAAGTTTCCAGTATTTCAACTAGAAATTTTATGAGGGATAACCTCCTCAAATTGGATCTATTGTTTCCATCACTCAGGAGCTGATTTGCCACATCTAGCAGCAGACTAAAGAGCCTCCCTCTCTGACAGCGCATTTTTCTGAAGCTTTTTTTCATTCAACGACTATTTTGAGTGGAGGATATTGGAGGATCTAGATCTTGTTCTTTTAGCCCAAGAATCTAGTGAAGGGATCAACCCTTCTTGCATAGATCTGATTGTACATCATTGCAGCCATCATATTATCAGATCTAGCTTCAGATCTGCATTTCCCAGCAGCATATATGTGAAGCTCTAAGGGGAAGTTTTTCTTAGACTTACAGATCTGAATCGATCATAGAGCCCAGATCTACAATTTTAGCATTATCTGAGCTCCATATTTGAGTAGATATGCATTTTCCTTCTGAGCCTGCAATCATATGTTCATATTCTGCTGAAGGGACAACGCAGTATTTGCTTCAGTGGATTTCTAGTTACATTGTACCTATTGTAGCATGTTTTCTAGGTGACTATAGACCATATTTTTGGCTAGATCTACACACATTTTGTACATGGTGTAACTAAATCTTCTCCAATATAATAAAATGGCTCAACTTCTTTGTAAATTTTGATGTTGTTTTAAGATTTATTGTTTACCTTGTTGCAGTTCTTATATTGTGTTTAAGTATTACTGCATTCTCCCTTTTGGGATATTACAGGGAGGGTATTTTACATTTTCACCCTTATAGGGGGGTTCCCACTATTATAGCATCATTCAAGACTCTTGTATATCTGAAGTTCCTTTATGGCCTTGGGGAACCCTTTTCCCATGCATACTTGATCTTATATTTAAAAAAAATATTTCAAATTCAATACGCGACTCTGCCCACACAAACTTTGCATACATATGCGGGGTCCTATAACACAAAACTCACGTATACCTTTAAAAATATGAAAAAATTAATAATATTCTATTCTTTGGTGGGGTTTATGGGTTTTACCAAAATCCCTCCTACAAGATTCCTTGGCCTAATGGAATTAACCAATTTTACATGGTATTTATACACCCCTTTGGTAGGCCTAATTACAACAACAAAGAGGATATCAACATTATACCCATTTTTCTCCCCATATCAAATCTGATTTTCCTTGTGCCTGGTGTTATCACCTGATCTAGACCTCAGGATGAATAAAGGCAAATCAGGGTAACATCTAAACCACGCTTAGCCTTGTAGCTAGCCCTACAAGGTCAGGAGAGGGCTCTCTCCGTGAAAGGATATTCAACTAAGTATAATTATAAACTGATTTTAGGCTAGGTATAATAATGGGAAAATGTTTAAATGAAATGAAGGAATTTTCAGGGATGTATGGGACAAATGGGACAGTTTGAAACTGGGGAATTAAATCAGGATATAGGGTATTTCATGGGGCAAGGTAGGCAGGAAATTTTAGCAATTAAAGTTTAAATAAGAATGGAATGGAAAGACTGGTGAGGAGGTGAAAAGGGCATGGAGATGGATCCTTTTCAAACAGAATAAAAACACAGAGTATTGAATGATTCCCCAAGGGAGAGCATATAAAATGGATTGTACTTTTCTATCTTGAAAGAATTCAACAAGAGATGTTTATGAATGAATGGTACACATAACAATTTACATATGAACACAAAAGAAAGAACAAATGCTAAAACTCATACCACATGGATCCCAGAAATCAGAGATGCATATCTTATTAATTCCTTGTCCAAAACTGTTACAATGGAGCGCAGAGCATTCTCCTTAATTTCCACACTATTCCCCTACTTCTGAGTTACAAACTTCTTTACAAATGGTTCAAAATTACATTAAATATACTGAAATGTGGGAACATAGATCCAAAGAAAAAGGGAGCTATTTTAACAGCTAAAGAACAGAAATATGAAGATAGAAAAGAAAACCAACAATCTGCCTCAAAGAAGGAGTAGCATTACATTTGACCGCTTTGGTACATTCACTATTACACTGCTGAATAAATAAATAGACAATTTGAAGAGCAGATCCTATTTTCCTGTTGTTGTAAAAATCTTGATCTCGTTGTAGCTCTCGGCCCTTTCACTATTTCTTTCCATTATTTCTTTGAAGAAAACTGAATTTTAAAAAAATTCTTTTGAAATAAAATAAAATGAAATTATGCCTTTGCTGAAGGGAGAAACCCATTTCGAATGAGAAAAAGGGAAGGGAAAGAAGGTGGGATCCAAAATCGCAATCGCAATCGCAATCAATGGGTAGAGGGGATATAACATATAATAGTACATTTAAAAATACATGTTGCGAAAGTGTCATCACAATTGGGATCAGAGGGTTGGATACATTACGGGAACAGGGCATATAATAAAACTCCAATGTGATTGGAAAAGTCAGAGTGGAGAAAATCCTTTTTAAAACGAATGAAAACAATTTTTCACTTTTTACAAAGGGAGAAAATATTTTTACGTTGAAAGAGGGGAGGATATTTTAAGGTGGGACCGAGGTATGTGAATCGCAATCGGAATCGGGAGATCGGGGAGGGTGTATTACATAATATAATTTCTCCGATGCGATGGGGCAAAGCGAGGGAAAATCCTTTATAAAAGGTAATAAAATGTGATTTGGAATTTACAAAGGGAAATGGCCTTTTGTATTATAAATGGGCGGAGGATTATGGTGGGACCCGAAGGTCCATCGGAATCGAGAGATCAGAGGAGGGCAGAGGAAATATTTTATATAACAACGCCGATTGGGATGCTCTGATTAGCTGTGGGCCGTCAGATCGGATGATGAGATCGACGACGGAGGTGTAATCAAGAGTATGCCATCGATGAGGCTCAATCGGATGAAACATTTTATGAAATCACCGATTGCGATGGTCCGATCGCATATGGGCCGTCCGATTGAAGGGGGAGATCGACAGTCAGCATGTACATCGGGCGAGGTCAATACAATCACATCGGAGATTTTCCAAAGGGCTAATTGGGGCACACAATTTAAATGTTGCAATTGCAATTTTCAGATCGGGAAAGGATTATGGATCGACGGGGTTTTTAATGTAAAACCTTTAAACTTTGTTATAAAGTTTTAAAGGGTCATGCGGGGGAAGTGGTTTGATTATTTCAATTGCAACGGGAGGGGATTTATCATATAAGACTTTAAATTTATTATAAAGTTAAAAGGTATGGAGGGGAAGTGGTTATTAAATCGCATATGTATTTTAAGGATTTTAATAATGTGATTTTCCATCAGATGGGAAAAAAGGGATTTTATAAAATAAAATATTAAACTTTAATAATATAAAGTTTAAGGGGCAGGTGGGAAAAAGGGGAAGGGTTAGGGTATAAGGGACTTTTGTTCACTTAGGCATAAATTTCAATCCAGAAGTCAGTTTTGATAGTGTAATATACCGTTGGAAAGATCTTTCGGGGCTCTTGCTGATAAACATACTTGGAACATGATTTGAAATTGAAAATGATGTGGAAAATTTCTCTGAAAGGTAGGGTGATGACTTTGTGGAGATGGCAGCTTCTGAAGTGTAACTTATTACATATGATGACATAATATTACAAATAGATGATAATTAAAAGTAAAGTATCATGTTTTCACCTCAAAACATGGTTTTGAGGTGAAAATTACATCAAACTGAATAAAATATTTCTTTGATCTTCCAAGGTGTTGTGACTTTGATTTTATTGACTTCCTCATGACTTCGCTGATATTTATTGACACTTGACTTATTGATTTGACCATGGTGAGATCCTGGAACCTAATGAAACCCATCCTATGACTTACCAACATGACTGACAAACTAAAAGTAACTCATGACCAAAGACTGTAGAGAGGAGAATCAACAAGTTTCACATGAGGGAAAACTGATGAAAAATCACTACCATCAATGAATCCATGACTAGTGGAATGGTGAAATATATTGGTATGGGACTCCTAATATGCAAATGCAAAAGAGAAATTTTGATCACTGATGGTAGTATGACTAGACTGACACTAAAATTGGCTCCAATGGGGATCGTAGCTCCTTGGAGGTGCCAAGAACACCATAGACCAGGTAGCCTTATCCATTGGGCATGGATTCAAGAATACTGAAAACTGACACAATGAAAACTGAAATGAAACCAAACCATACACATATCATCCAAGTTTTATAGCTTTCACCTCGAGCCCGAAACTTCAATGACTGTGTACTTGAACTCTAACCAAAACTAACATGGTATATACAATGATGGTGACATAGTTTCTGATCCATTATCTTCAAAAATGGTAGTTCTTTAAAAGCCTACCATCCACTTCTCCTGCAGGGAAATCTTGGCCATCCATTTCTGAAAGCAAGAAAGCATTCTTTCCTCTGTATGCTGAAATCCTGTATGGTCCTTTCCATAGGTTATCAAACTTACCATGCTTCCCTTTGTCCTCATTTCTTTCATCCCATCTCAACACCACATCATCTAACTGAAACCTTTCTGGTTTGGTCTTTTGGTCATAAATCTTCTGTATCTTCTCCTACAACTGAATAGTGTTATGTGACACTTCCTCTCTTGTTTGTTGAAGGTGGATCATTTGATTGATCCTTCGCTGATTATCATCGTCTTCACTGCCAATTTCTTGTAATAATCTCATGACTGGAACTGTAAGATATGTAGGAAATACAACATCAGTACCATAAACCAATTCAAAAGGTGGCATACCTATGGATTTCTTGCTGCTAAATCTGTCTGCCCACAATGCGTTAATGAGCTTTCGATTCTAGTTTCTTTTGTTTGCCTCTGGCATTTTCTTGATTATATTTATCAGCGATTTGTTCAATGATTCTGCCAGGCCATTGCCTTGTCGATAGTATGTTTTTGAATGGCCCAGCACAATGTTGTATTTGTCGCAGAACTCCATCATTTTCTTAGACTTGAACGCTGCTACGTTATCTATTATAATTTTGTGAGGGAAGCCAAAACAAGATAAAATATTCGATTCTAGGAATTGAATAAGTACCATATTTGTAGCTTGCCTTGCTGGGATGGCCTCGATCCATTTAGTAAAGTAATCCATTCCTGTCAATATCCATCGATGCTGCACTGATGAAGCAGGATGGATTTCTCCTATGAAATCGAGTCCCCACTGCTAAAAGGGAGTGTTTACTGCAACTGGTTTCAAAGGAAGAGGAAGTAATTTCTTCTTCCCTTGGAAAATTTGACATTCATGACAGCTCATTACTGTGTTATACAAATCTGAAAATAATGTGGGCCAATAGTATCCTGCTCTCAATACTTTGTTAGTTGTAGTCTTCCAAAAAAAATGACCACCACAATCACCTTTGTGAACATCATACATTACTTTATGAGCCTCGTCTTCAACCAAAAAATTGAGCAGAATACCTCTTGGATCTTTCCAATAAAGAGCATTGTTTAAAATACAGTATTTAGCAGACTTAAGTTTCAGTGATCTACCTTTCCTTTAGACATTCCTGGAGGTGGTGAAAGATGTTGAAGGACATAAACAATATCTGAATACCATGGCGATTGTAGAAAAATATCTGAAATTGGAACAAGCAAACCTTCATCTTCATCCTCTGACATAGCCGTTATGAGGTTTATATCCAGGGCAGGCAGATTTGATTGAGCCATTAATTTCGCCAAGCCTTGTCCTTTGATCAACTTTGTGTGCTTGATATCCAAATCGTACTCCAACATAGCTGTTATCCACTTACCTCTTCGACCTTTTGGATCAGTTTGCATCAATACATCCTTCACTACTACGTTAGGGACATATGCTATAGTATGTGAATGCAAAATATAGACCCTAAAATCCTTCAATGCCTTTACAAGATCCAATATTTGTTTCTCAATAATATTATACCTCAAATCAGCATCTCTAATAGTCCTACTGAAAAAGGCGATTGGATTTTCAATCTGATCTCTCTTTTGCATCAAAACAGCAACCATAGTATGCTCCAATGCAAATGAAAATATGATAAAATATTGAGTATAATCAGGACTAATCAAGACTGGAGCATTGGACAAAGCAAACTTTACCAGATAAAATGACTTGATAGCTTCCTCACTCCATTTAATAGTGCTATCCTTCTTCAGCATATTATTCATTTCTCTTAAATGTTCAGCTAAATTAGGTATAAATCTGCGCAAGAAGTTCATCTTACCATTGAATGCTTGGATCTCCTTTTTTTTCCGTGGAAGGTCTATGTGCTGAATTGCCTCCACTCTAGATGGATCAATGCAGATACCATCTTTAGAGATGATATGCCCCAGCAACTTGCCTCCATAAATGGCAAAAAGACTCTTCTTTGGATTAAGATAAATCCCAAACTTTCTACATCGCTGAAAAACAACTCTCAAATGGTGCAAATGCTCATCATCAGAACCAAAAAATACTATCAGTTCATCCAAATAAACAACAAGAAAAACATCTTTTTCATTGGCAAAAGCAATGTCCATTGCTCGCTGGAAAGTGGCTCCAGCGTTCTTCAGTCCGAATGGCATTTTGGTGTACTGGAAGGTTCCCCAGGGTGTTGTGAAGGAAATTTTGTCTTGGTCTTTCTCATGCACCAAGATCTGGTTGTAGCCTGAGTAGCCATCAAGTAGTGACATCCTAGATGCTCTAACTACTCTTTGTAGAATATGGTCCATCTTCGGAAGTTGATAATTATCCTTTAAGGATGATTTATTCAGATTCTAAAAATCCATGCAAAACCTTATCTCTCCCGTCTTCTTACGTACCAAGACCAAATTTGAAATCCAGTCAGAAAATCTGATTGGGACTATGACACTAGCTTTGTACAATATGTTTACCTCTTTTTCAATGGATGGCAACAGCTTCAGATTGATTCTTCTCAGCTTCTATCTAAATGGCTTCTAATCTGTCTTAATGGGAACAGTATGCTGAATTATGTTTTTATCATACACCTTCAAATCTGAATAATCCCATGAAAACACATCAGAAAATTCAGAAAGAAATTTAACATACTTTTCCTTTACCTTAGGGAGCAAATCCTTTGACAACTTCACAAACTTGGGCTTGTCAGGTGTTCCAAGATTCACATCTTCAACTCCTTTCTCAATAGGCACCAAGCTTGGTTTCTTAGCAACATCATCCTGATCAAAAAGCTCCTCCAAAGGTATGAGACCTCTAGGAATTACATTATCCTTCAGCTGTAATATGTCCATCTGACTTGCTTCCAATTCTTGATCATCAACCTCATACTCACCTTCTATTGGAGTATCTTTGAATTTTCCATCACTCTGCAAAAAAGCATTGATCTCATTGTAATCCAAAAACACTTGCCAATACCTCAAGTTGTCGGGAACAATAGGCCTATGTTTGACATAGATCTCAAACTTGTTGCTGGAGTTCATCGGGATCTTCAAATTTCTTGCAGTAGTGGCAAGAGAATCAGCAATAATGTTTTGCATCTTAGGTACTTCTGTCAAAGTGTACTCAGGGAATGTCTTCAAGATGTCCTGAACTACATTTCTATATGCCCTCAATCGTGGATGTTTAGCTTGGTACTCTCCTTTAACCTGGTTGTTTATCAACTCGGAGTCTCCATACACAGAAATCCTTTTTGCATTCAACTTCTTCAAAATTTTCAAACCTGCAATCAAAGCTTCATACTTTGCTTCATTGTTAGAGCAGTCAAAAGCCAACTTATAAGCACATACTCTAACATTACTAGAAACCTTTTCAGGCTGGAAAATAGGACTCTGAATCCATATTCCAATAGCATATCCATCCTTACCAACAGCTCCATCAAAATCCATGCTCCATAGGCCTTCTTCTACTTGTAGATGTTGAAATTTTGCTTCTTTCTCTTCTTTACCTTGACTGGTTTCTGCACCTTTCTACTGTTCACTGTCTTTTCGCTGCTGGCAGGCGAGAGGCTCAGAAGTGCTTGTTGATTTATCTTTTTCCTTTTTGAGGACTTCCCTAAAATTCTCTGAAATCTCAGGTATTTCATCTACTTATACCAACTGAACATTTTCATCATTCATACCACCATCTAAATATAATGCAAAGGACTCCAAATCTGTGTGAACTGCATCAATGGGATGATTTACTGGCTTCTCTTTGCTAGTGATCATATATTTCATTTTCTTCTCCCTATATAGTTTTCTCAACTGACCAAACATGGGAATGGTGGCATAAGAGAAGTCAAGTTGCATGGTTCCTTTAAGTTTTGCACCCCAAGACCTAGATAAAAGCATTCCAAACCATGGTGGGACATCGGCAACAACTACATCCATCAAGACATTCCTGGCTGGCATTTGATCTAAGGACACTACCAAGTCATTGATAAGACCAATACAATGGACCCTACCTGAGTCAAAGGAATAAAATTCATGATATTTATGGGTGATATCAAGTCCTAACTTCTCCATGATGGCCTTGGGCATCAAATTATGTGAGGCTCCGGAGTCCAACATCGCATTATGCAAGATGAACTCATGTAATCTAAGACTCAGGTAAAATGGAGGGACTTTACTTTATTCAGATTGATCTTCTATGGCTGGACCAAATATGAGTTCAAGGTAATCATCTTCAACATTTACCGTATCAGAAACAGAGTCTATTTGCAAAATTCTAGACACCTGAATTTTATAAGTGCTATTCTTCACCAACTCAGTCAAAGGCATGGACACTTTCAGCTTGGAAATTTCATTCTCCAAATTAAAAGAAGGATATTTTTCTACCTCTTTGATGGGAGGGTCTCTCTTCTCTGCTTGCTCCTTTGCTGCGTTCTGTTGGTTCTCCTCACTTGGGTTGTTAATCACTAAAAGTGTTTTGCTGGAGGAAGGGTCGTCCGGCTCTTTCCCTTTTCTCTGAGAATCATTCTTCATTTGGAGCTCTTTTCTTTTCTGAATAGGACTAATCGGAACATCTCTGTTACTCAAAGAGTACTACCTTTGTTGGTTCGATAAAGCATTCATGTACCCTCTTTGGTAGTCATCGGACTCTTCTTCTAATATTGCATCTATTGTGGACAATTTTGTCACCCCTAGAGACAGTCTAGAGTTGCCATAGACCAGTGCCTAGGACATCTTAATATAGTAGGAGCTCATGATATAGCTTGGGTTGTCAATCCAAAAGCTCTCTTACTATCTCTTGTTAAACAAGAAAATTAGTTTAAATGGGACCAATCTCTCTCAGAAGCTGATACAAAGATAAGAATAGTGTAGGAACATTATGCAAAACTCCAATACAAAGGCATCAGACAGTTAAGAGACAGCTTACTGTAAAGAGGGTCAGTTCAGATAATATGCCACAGAAATCAAATATCAGAAAGTGGATGCAGTGAAGAAACATGTAGGAGATACTAGCTAACATGAGGTTGATACCCAGATACACAACAGAACCATATATGGGCTTAACTAACTAAGAATCCATACATGACAATGGCGTTTTAAAAGCACCTTCCTCAAGTAACTAATATAGCAGAAAGTGTGGATGAGATGAACATGGAACAGTATATCATGACTAAGCCTATTTAAAGCGCTTGACTAACCCCAGCATGGGCACCAACGAGGATGAATCCTTACTCAAGATCAGTGAGCCACTCGCATTCTAGAACATGATACAAGAAGATAATAATCATGAAATGAGATATTGTGTTAACACATAAGAGAAAATTACATACTGTGGGATACTAGAGACCAAAATCCTCATTACAATTATAACTCCTCCTCACTGAGACCCTATGGGCTCTGAACCTTTCCATAGAAGTATTACAAAATGTATACAAAAGCCTTTTCGCTGCATAGTTTGCTGATAGAAATCTGGAACCCCTGCCAAAGGAAACCCTGAATTAAAACATCTCTCTACATGTCGAAACCCTGCAAAATTCACCAACACATTAGAAAAACCAGGTAGAAGTGGGATGGACGAGGAGATGAAGATGGTGATGACGTCGCAGATATGGACAATCGACAAGAACACGCAGGGTGACGAAAGAAAAACAATGGAGGCTTTGGAATGTAAACTTTCCACGTGAGACAGTTTTAAACGTGATGACTGAAAAATGATGAATACAAATAAAAACACACACATATATATATACGGTGGGGAAAACACCATGGATGCACGGGAGTGTGACACATGGACGATAGTACGACAAATGTCAACAGAAAGGGTGATGTGGAGGTGTATGGTCAACAGGCGGGAGAGAACGCGTTTTAGACCGTCGGATTTCGAAATCAGATTAACGACTTGAAGGCGAGGCGGCGAAGTAACGGTGGGCCACAGGACACAATGAGCACAGGTTAACGGGCGGGCAGCTTTGGAGGATATCCGCCGTTGGATTGAGGTCGACAGATCCAACGGCGCGGATGAATTCCTCTACCCGGCCATTGTACAAACTTTAACGCACGAAAAAATGGTTTTTAGGGCCCGTACAAAAGACACGCGGCGCGTATTTAGTGGAATCGCTGCCCCCATGGTGAATACCGCTGGCCCATCCAAAGCTGTGCAGAATTAACCGCCGATTTTCGAGCGCGGGGACCACTATCACTGTGTTGATTGCGGGCCGTAGATTTAACTGAGATCGAACGGTTTCAGGTGCGCCCGAAACATTTATCGTTAAGCCCCCTTTTCCTTTGGCATGTGGATTTGCGCTCGGGTCATATGTGGATTAGAACGAAAGGGGCTAAGGCCTGAATAAAATTTAAAACATGGGTTTTAACTTTGCACAATGTATTTTTGGGCGAAAAAGGTAATATTAAACGGAAGCATGGGGATTTTAGGCCACGACAAAGGTTTGAAATAGGCTGGGAAGAGGCTGCAGACCAAAATTTATATGCAGGGGTCAATATGTACAACATCGGCTCCATCTGGGGATGGCATGTTCATCCTTGGACATGTCGAGAACACGCAGACCACTGAATATTTCTGTATGAACATTCCATTTTTAAATTCCCCTGCGCTTCTTCTTCAGGTAATTTTCCAGCATCCTTTCTTTATAAAAGCTAAAACAAACTATATACAATATAATACAACAGGCATTCCCGGCCTGGATCAGAATTGAAAGTATGGCTTGAGGAATTGGCCATTCACAGGGGCGTCTAGCAGATCGCCCTGTAAGTTTTCTAACATGAAAGTATTGTTTCCTCCTTGATTCACAATTTTAAATGGGCCAAACCACAATGGGTCAAATTTGGCATGCTTTCCTTTCTCTGCTCTTCGAACATCCCATCTGAGAACCAGGTCTCCAATTTGGAATTTCCTATGTTTCGCATGCCGATCAAATACATTCTTCATTTTCTCCTGATATTCTATCAATCTCTGATTTACCTGGTTCTGTGTTTCCTCTAATTCTACCAATTGATTAATCCTTCTAACCATGTCGTTTGGTTCTTCCTGGTTTTCCTGCATAAAACGTGCTACTGGTAACGCCAATTGCATAGGGAACACAACTGCTCGCCCATATACCAACTCATAGGGATATTTCCCTATTGCTCTCTTACTGGTTATCCTATTCGCCAATAGAGCAAATTTTAATTGAGCCCCAATTCTTCTGATTCTCGCTTATTTTTTTCTTCAAGGCCCTCACCAGGGTTTTATTAGAAGACTCTGCTAAGCCATTTCCCTGGGGATAGTAATTTGTGGAATGAGTCAATATGATGTTATACTGTTGGCATAAATTTACAAATCTGGCAGACTTGAAAGCCTGTGCATTGTTAGTTACAATCCTAGCAAGATAGCCAAACCTGGATATGATATTTTCTTCCATAAACTTGATTATCACAGTATCTATAGCATTTCTTGTAGGTATGGCTTCCACCCATTTTGTGAAATAATCTGTGGCTGTTAGTATCCATTTATATTGACCACTTGATGGGGGATGTATTTCTCCTATAAAATATAATCCCCATTTCTGAAATGGTTCATTTACATGAATAGGAATCAAGGGTAGAGCTGCTAATTTCTGCCTTTCTGCACATCTTTGGCACTTGTCACATGCCCTGACCCAAGAAAAAGGATCTGTAAATAGTTTTGGCCAGTAAAAGCTAGCCTTCAGGATTTTATGAGCTGTAGCCCTCCAGCTGTAATGTCCTCCACAAATTCCCTCATGAAATTCGGTCATTATATTCTCCACTTCATTTTCTATGAGGCATAACAGTAATATACCTGAAGGGTCTCTCCAATATAGCTATCCATTAGCAATTATATACTTTTGGGACTTCATTCTTACAGCTCTGTATTTTATCTTATCACAACTTGGAGGACGGCTAAGTGTTAAAAGATATTCAACTATTTCTTTATACCAAGGACTAGTGAGATATTTCATGTGTACCTTTTGAGTGGCCATCTCCAGTCCTTGTTGTTCTTCTCCTTTCTCAGATTCTTCATTTGCTATCATGGATAAATTAATGCCCAAAGCTTGATGATTTGATTAAGATAACATCTTGGCAAGTCCTTGTCCTTTAATCAGCTTGGTAGGCCTTATTTCCAAAATCATACTCCTGTATTTTTGCAATACATCTTCCTCTTTTACCTTCGCTATCCCCTTGAACAAGAATATATTTAACAGCTGCTGTGGGAACATATGCAGTAATGTGAGATTGCAAAACATAGGTTCTAAAAGCTTTAAGGGACTTGACCAGGGCATATGCCTGCTTCTCCAATATGTCATATTTTAATTCAGCATCATGCAGTACTTGACTAAATAAAGCTATAGGCTGCTCGTATCCATCTTCATTTTTCTGCAACAATACTCCAGCAATTGTATGGGGTGAAGCAAATGAAAATATCATAAATGGTTTTGCATAATCTGGCCCAGCTAGCACAGGAGCTTCAGCAAATGCCTACTTTATTCTGGTGAATGCATCTCTATACTCTTGGGACCATTTTACTTCATTCTCCCTTTTTAACATATCAGTTATATGCCTAACTATCTCAGCATAGTTAGGAATAAACCTTCTCAGAAAATTAATTCGGCCTAAAAACACCTGCACTTCCTTCTTATTCCTTGGTAAAGGAATACTGTTTATTACTTCAACTCTCTTAGGGTCTATTTTCACACCATCTTTAGTTACAATATGCCCTAAGAGTTTTCCTTCATCTAATGCAAATAAATATTTTTGAGGATTGAGGGATAGGCCATACCTTCTACATTTTTCAAAAGTTCTTCTTAAATGCTCAATATGCTCATCATCATTCTTTGAAAACACTGTGATATCATCAAGATATACCACCAAAAAATTGTCCTGCTCTCCAACAAAGGCTATGTCCATTGCCCTCTGAAAAGTAGCTCCTGCATTAATTAATCCAAATGGCATCCTTGCATACATAAATGTTCCCCATGGTGTGGTAAAAGCAGTCTTCTTTTGATCTTCTAGAAATACAGCTACCTAATTATAGCCATAAAACCCATCCATCATTGACATTCTCGATGCTCCCACCACTTTCTGCAGGATGTAGTCCATCTTAGGCAGTGGATAATTATCCTTTAGAGATGCTCTGTTTAAATTCCTGAAATCCACGCATAGCCTTATTTCTCCATTTTTCTTTCGAACAGGAACCAAGTTTGCTATCCATTCTGAGTATCTCAATGGCACAATTATTTTGGCCTTCAGTAGCTTCTTGATTTCTTTTTCAATAGAGGGAAGCAGCAGGGGATTTATCTGTCTGAGCTTTTTCTTATAAGGCTTTGCATCTTCCTTCAAAGGAATTTTATGCTGCATTATATTAACATCAAAAATTTTTAGGTCCTGATAGGACCAAGAAAATACATCTTTATAAGATTGAAACAACTTCAAATATTTTTCTTTATATTCGTCTGGGACCCTTTTAGATAATTTTACAATTTTGGGATCAGCATAAGTACCTTGATTCAAATCTCCCACTTGATCTTCTTCTGTCACCTTGTTTGGCTGCAATGGAATATCATCTTTGTTAAATAATCTTTCTAGAGGCACCAGCCCTCTAGGTATAACATTTCCTTTCAGCTGCAGCACTCTATTACCTGCTATTTTCTCTTCCCATCTGTTTTCTGTAATATTTTCAGTTTCTTCCTCCTCATTGTCATCACTCTCCATATTGGAAAATTCTCCTACTGTCTCCATGAATCTCTTCATCTGTTCATCATCTTCAAATACCTGCCAATGTTGTATATTATCTGGAATGGATGGTCTGTAACGTACCTCCACTTCGTATCTTAAAAGTGGATTCTGAGGAGGACAGAATGTACTGGCAGCTACAGCAAGAGACTCTGCTATTCTGTTTTGCTCCCGGGGCATGAAATGTATGTTAAATGCTGAGAAGAAATTTTCTATCATGTCCCACACTTCGTTTCTATAAGCTCTCAGCCGTGGATGCTTATTTTGGCATTGATTTTCGATCTGCCTTACCACCAGCTCAGAGTCTCCCATGACTTTTAGACTTTGGATGCCCATGTTTCTAGCTGTCTGTAGTCCCAATAATAGTGCCTCATATTCAACTACATTTTTGGTAGCCTCGTATTCCAATTTAAAGGACAGTGTCACCCATTTTACTGCAAGAGAGATTAATAACACCCCAGCTCCATTGCCTTCCCTTGAATTTGCTCCATCAAAATGTAAAGTCCAAATTTCTGAATCTTGATCTTCTTTAGGCTGCTCAGCTTGGATTTGACCAAAAAGGGGCTCATGAGCATAATTTTGATTTTCTTCTAACATTAAACATGAGAAGTCTCCCTCTTTGTTATAAACTGGGGAATTCTCTGAGCAGTCAGCCTTAGTTACCATTTTAACAAATCTAGTCTCCCTGTATAACCTCCTCTCCTGACCTCCAAAGACTGGGACAGTAGCATATGTTAAATCCAATTTAATTGATCCCCCAATCTTTGTACCCCAGGACCTTGACAGTAGCATGCCAAAGCGGGCTGGGATATCAGCAACCACAATGTCCATGACCACACTCTTTGCTGGAATTTGGGCCAAATTGACCACTAAATCTTTAATCATTCCCAAGCATTTAACCCTTTTAGAATCAAATGAATATAAATCTTTATATGGTCTTGTAATTTGCAGCCCTAGTTGCTCCATGACAGAGAGATGCATGAGATTATGGGAAGCCCCAGAATCTAACATACAATTATGTAACAGCAGGTCATGAATGACTAGGGATACATAAAAAGGAGGAGTAGAAGGGTCTATCTCCTCGACATGTGGGCCAAAGACTACCATGGGTCTTTCTTCTTGAAGGTTTAAACTATCAGGTGCAATTGGTATTTCAGGAGGAAGCATAAAGGAAGTAACTTGAGACTGATATGCAGGCTATTTTAACAGTTCAGTCAGGGGGACTGGAATCTTAATTTTCTCAAGTTCTTTTTGCAGGTTAAAAGCAGGAAGGGGCTTTTCTATCACAACTTCTTTTGACTCTTTATTTTCAGCTGAAGATTTAATTTATTTTGACACTGGCTCAGCATTAGGAGGACCGACTATTTTAGAAGAAGAAGGAATCTGATCATTAGGCTGCAAGGGAGCATTTAGAGGATTCTTACCTTTTTCTATGTTTCTCTTTGTTGCTGATTCCTTCTGAGCAGATGCTTCTTTCTGAGGTGGCTCCTCTTCTTGATCTTGAGTTCGGGTCCTCTTCCTTGAAGACCTGAGATCATACTTTACATTGAATTGTGCTTGCATGAAATCAGCAAATTGCTTACAATAATGGTCAATCTCTGCTTCTTCTTCTTCGTCTTGCAATGGGCATTCTATATCATCATTATTTGAAAAGGAAAAATTTGAATCTTCTAATCCATAGGCAGCGTCTTCAGTGGAGTCATCTGCTGGGCCTTCCAAATACAATGGATGTGGTACTTGGTCTGGTTTTTCCTTTGCTTCTCTCAATAATATCTGCAATGGTGGTCTTCTATACTGGGGATTGTATCCTCTGTTTGGAGCATTATAGAAATTCTTGGGAGCTTCATTTTTAGCTTCCAGTTCCAGCTTGACCATCTTCTTTATCATCTTGCTTATTTCATCAATTTTATCTGAATCCTTTTCCTGATTAGAGGTGGAAACCTCTTCTTTGCCTCTCCTCCTAGTATCTTGTTCAGCTTTTCCTTTTAATTTCCCAGTGGAGGCAAAGTTTGCTTATAACTCCAAAGCATCTAACTGTGCATCATCTAAAGTGGCAGGTTTTCTCTCTCTCAATGAGAATCCAAAGTCAAAATCAAAGGCTGCTATAAAAATTATCTTGGCAGCAGCTTCATGGGGCTTCATTTCAGGAGGCAAGCTCAAATATAACTTGTTGAATCTTTTAATAAACTATGATACCCCTTCATTCTGTTTCTTCTTCATAGTATTAAACTCAGTAAGACACTGAACATGATATTTCTTTTCTCCCCACTTCCTGAGAAAAGTATTCTCCATCTGGTCCCAGGTGGTCACAGAACGATTTCCCAATGTCTTGAACCATTTTCTGGCTTCACCCTCCAAAGACTGTACGAATAATCTTAAGACCACATCCAAATGTTCAACATTTAAGTTTTCTGCAAAAGAACAGAAAGTCTCAAGATGTTTCTGAGCATCAACTTCATTTTCACCATTAAATCTTGGCAGAATATTCAAATAATCCTGTGGCATATCATTTAACACTTGGGGTAAGGCCAGTGGAGCATATTTATTCAGTAGAAAAGCAGGAACATTAGCCATTGGAGGAGGTGGGGGTTGTGCAACAGTCTGAGCTACAGATGAAGGAAGAGGGGTAGGAGGAAGTGGAGTATGAATAACAATGGGAATATATTGTATGGAGGCCTGAGGGGTAGCTGGGAATAGTTCACGGTTAACAGCAGCTACTTCTGTGACTTCTTTAATTTCCTCAGCCTCGAGAGTAGGATGAGAATATTCTTCAATCTAGGCACTTCCTCTACGTGGAGTTTCTGAGTAAAGCTCAGGATTTTCTGTTATGATTTCTTGAGAATAAGAGGGTGGATAATCTTTAACAGAATACTCAGGGTTTTCAGCATGAACTGATTTCCTCTCCTTCCAAACTATTTTGTGGATGATCTTCTCTAGGTCAGACACGTAAGGTGTTTTCGACTGTGATGTATCTGACCTAAAATGTGGCTTATGAGGAGCCAGGACTACCAATAAATTTATCCAATGAAGAACAGTGGAGTCACCAAGGTGAGAGATATGCAACTCTTCAACTCTCTGTGCTCACCTGATTAGAGAGTGAAAACAATTTGTCGAGGCCTAGGGAGACTGATATTCTCAAATTAGATCCCCAGCAACGGCGCCAGAAAGATGTTGTGGACAATTTTGACACCCCTAGAGACAGTCTAGAGTTGCCATAGACCAGTGCCTAGGACATCTTAATATAGTGAGGAGCTCATCATATAACTTGGGTTGTCAATCCAAAAGCTCTCTTACTATCTCTTGTTAAACAAGGAAATTAGTTTAAATGGGACCAATCTCTCTCAGAAGCTGATACAAAGATAAGAATAGTGTAGGAACATTATGCAAAACTCCAATACAAAGGCATCAGACAGTTAAGAGACAGCTTACTGTAAAGAGGGCCAGTTCAGATAATATGCCACAGAAATCAAATA
This sequence comes from Pinus albicaulis, assembly GCA_034641835.2. Classification (NCBI taxonomy): domain Eukaryota; kingdom Viridiplantae; phylum Streptophyta; class Pinopsida; order Pinales; family Pinaceae; genus Pinus; species Pinus albicaulis. The sequence continues at coordinate 638,799,463 of CM076584.1, read as the reverse complement.
TCAGAAAGTGGATGCAGTGAAGAAACATGTAGGAGATACTAGCTAACATGAGGTTGATACTCAGATACACAACAGAACCATATATGGGCTTAACTAACTAAGAATCCATACATGACAATGTCGTTTTAAAAGCACCTTCCTCAAGTAACTAATATAGCAGAAAGTGTGGATGAGATGAACATGGAATAGTATATCATGACTAGGCCTATTTAAAGCGCTTGACTAACCCCAGCATGGGCACCAACGAGGATGAATCCTTACTCAAGATCAGTGAGCCACTCACATTCTAGAACATGATACAAGAAGATAATAAGCATGAAATGAGATATTGTATTAACACATAAGAGAAAATTACAGACTGTGAGATACTAGAGACTAGAATCCTCATTACAATTATAACTCCTCCTCACTGAGACCCTATGGGCTCTGAACCTTTCCACAAAATTATTACAAAATGTATACAAAAGCCTTTTCGCTGCACAGTTTGCTGATAGAAATCTGGAACCCCTACAATGTTTTTCCTTCTAGTTTTTATAGAGGAAAGAGAAAACTCTAGAGAACGAGGTAGGTCATGTACATTTAATGGCCTCATTTAAAAAAATTTGAAGGAAAAGCCCGCCTATGCTACTTGGCGGGGCTGAACTGATGCAAGTACTCAGCTACTACTTCATAAAATAAATGTTGAAGGTAAAAATCTCCTTATGTACAAGACATAAATAATAAAATATACGAATGCTATGTACTTGGCTGGAGGAGGAAAATCTGCTGCGATAAAACCTTGAGGTTGCTTGCAAGAATAAAAGAACTGGGAAGAAGATCTCTGCAGAGGCTCGGCATAAGGGGAAATATTCATGAACCTTCTGTACTCTCCTGAGAAGAAAATTAGCTGAAATACCATCTGTAGGATATGATTTTTAATGTATTGTACTCTCAACTTGATCTTGAAAATCTCCGGTCCGATACCCTTGTCTTTTAATACCAGATACGAGCTCGTAATCTTCAATGGGTTGTTGAAATCTTTAATTCTTTGCTGATGTTCTTTGCAGGAACATTTATATCCCCATACGCTAACTGGCATCTTTAAATTGTCCTTGGAGAGTTCGGAATATTTTAATGTCTTATCACAGCGGCTTTTAGGACTCTTCTTCATAATGACAGCTCCAATTGAATTTCCTTCTGCGATGCTCTATCGCTGCAACCGAAACTGTGAATTAAAACATCTCTCTGCATGTCGAAACCCTGCAAAATTCACCAACACATTAGAAAAACCAGGTAGAAGTGGGATGGACGAGGAGATGAAGATGGTGATGACGTCGCAGATATGGACAATCGACAAGAACACGCAGGGTGACGAAAGAAAAACAATGGAGGCTTTGGAACATAAACTTTCCGCGTGAGACAGTTTTAAACGTGATCACTGAAAAACGATGAATACAAATAAAAAGACACACACATATATATATATATACGGTGGGGAAAAGACCATGGATGCGCGGGAGTGTGACACGTGGACGATAGTACGAAAAATGTCAACAGAAAGGGTGATGTGGAGGTGAATGGTGAACAGGCGGGAGAGAACGCGTTTTAGACCGTCGGATTTCGAAATCAGATTAATGGCTCAAAGGTGCAGGGGCGACGTAATGGTGGGCCACAGGACACAACGGACACAGGTTAACGGGCGGGCATCTTTGGAGGATATCCGCCGTTGGATTGAGGTCGACAGATCCAACGGCGCGGATGAATTCCGTTGCCTGGCCATTGTACAAACTTTAACGCGCGAAAAAATGGTTTTTAGGGCCCGTACAAAAGACACGCGGCGCGTATTTAGTGGAATCGCTGCCCCCATGGTGAATAGCACCGGCCCGTCCAAAGCTGTGCGGAATTAACCACTGGTTTTCGTGCGCGGGGACCGCTATCACTGCATTGATTGCGAGCCGTAGATTTAACTGAGATCGAACTGTTGCAGGTGCGCCCGAAACATTTATCATTAAGCCCCATTTTCCTTTGGCATTTGGATTTGCGCTCGGGTCATATGTGGATTAGAACGAAAGGGGCTAAGGCCTGAATAAAATTTAAAACATGGGTTTTAACTTTGCACAATGTATTTTTGGGCGAAAAAGGTAATATTAAACGAAAGAATGGGGATTTTAGGCCACGGAAAAGGTTTGAAATAGGCTCGGAAGAGGCTGCAGACCAAAATTTATATGCAGGGGTCAATATGTACAACAACATCATTGGCCAAAATAAAATCTTCATCTTTTTGAATGTCTGCAGTCGCTATGTATTCTTCGTCTTCAGTGAGAAAGATAGGGGTGCCATCAGTTGTGAAGGAATGATTGGCTTCAATCACAGGGTCATCATCATCATCTGTCTCTGTTCCCTAGACATAATTCTGCTATAACGAAGTTCTGATTTGTTGTTTTGGTGGTGCTTGGTCCTGCGCTCTCTGTTCTCTCTGTTTAATTATGAATTGCGGTTGCTGCCCTCTGAAATTCAGATTCCTTATTTGTGCTTCTGGTCTATCTGAAATGGCTAATCGATCGACCATATTTTCAACTGTCCAGATTAAAGTGTCCATCTTACTGTCTGAAGGAGAGGCTTCTTCTTTCACCATGACTCTCTTTTCAGCTCTGGTTCGTGCTCTTTTAGCTAGCAGATTAGCTTCTACACTTACAACTATCTTCTGCATGTCTTCAAGCGTAGTGGGATCTCTCTCTCGCAACTGATATGCCATATCAGCATCGAAACCATCTGGAAATTTGAGCAAGGCTAATCCCACAGGAGGCTTCAGGTTAGCTGGAATAGCATTATATACAGCATTAAATCTTAAACAATAATCATGTACAGTTTCACCCACATTTCTTTTAATATTCTCATACTCAGACAAAATTTGGAGTGGGTTTTTCTTTACCTCCCACTAATCTAAAAACTGTGTATGTAACTCCTGCAAAGTGCGAATAGAGCCTGATGGTAAGGCTCTGAACCACTTTCTAACTTCACCTCCAAAGCTTTGGACAAACAACCTTGTATTTACATTCTCTGCCTCTACCTCATGTAGATCAAAAAAGTCATTCATCTTATCAACATGTTGCTGGGTTGTGATGCTTTGAGTGGCATCAAAGATAGGAATTTTACTTTGATAATCAGCAGGCATATCATTGAGAACCTGAGGTAAAACCAGGGGTGGATTTACAACAGTGTTTGTGGTACAAGGATTCATGGGAGGTGTTGATGGAGAAGATGAAAGCTGGGAATTTGTTGATGGGAATGATGATGAATTAGGAGGAGGAAATGTTGTTCATGATGACTCACAAGGCTCAGGGATATTATTTACGGTGATATATGACTGAGGGGAATTCAAAATGTAGCCATCAATTGAGGAATTTTCCCTTTGAACTTCAATATCTACAAGGAATTGTGGATCTTAAACTATGTCATCAAGTGCAGTTTTAGAATTATTTCTAAACAAAAAAAGCTCAAAAATCTCATCAAAATAAAGATCTTCTACAAAGAACCACTCATTGGGCCAAGTATGGGATCTGAAAAATAGGTCTAGGAATTAGTGATCCTTCTAGTCTTCTGACAATTCTTGGAATCAGATTAGGATTTTCAAACACAGGGGGAGGATTTGGGTCTGGATTAGCCCTTGTGTATCTTCTTGAAGCCAATATGGTTAAATTTCTATTGTACAATATTTATTTCAGCCTAGGAAACTCTGAATGTCATCTTCCGGTTTCAGGAATTTACAGGAAAAATATTTGCTGGGGTGATATGTCTTTATGCTCTAATACCAAAAATATATTATGACTTAGGAATAAGGGATTGTAATTATAGTCCCTTCCCAAAGTGCTTTAAGAATGTTTGCTTCCAATAATATTCAAAGCTTTCAAGAAAATCTTCAAATTTTAATGTGATATAGGGGAACACATTAAAAATACTTGAGCAAACCTTACTTGGTCGTAATATCAAAATTTTATAATAATGGTCTGATTCTTTAAGAACCATCGATCCTGTTATTCATCAGTATTTTTCACTTGTTGGTGATGACTAGTTCTGATAGCCAAGTTTTCTAGTAGCTGATCCAAAATTTGTCATATTTTCCAGCTGGGAAAACACCCATAAACGTTTTTTCCTTCTTACCTTTCAGTCCGCCCATGATGAGATGAAACCCCATTATCAAACCCTATCCAGCTTCAGCCATACCAGTCTACCCATCAGCTCTAAAGAGACAATCCAAATCTATTCAAACAGTCTCCCCTAAGTTAGGAAGTGGCGCTTTAAGGCATTTCTCCCTTGGCAAACTATCCAAGATCCAAAGAACCTCCATCTGCTATTGACCAGTCATAACAGACCTTCCCATTCTGTAAATAAATTTGGTTACAGCCCTAGGTCGTGCCACTAATACACCCTTAAGTCTTAGCAATACATAGACCATAAGTAAAGCTGATTTTAGGTGTTTTTACAGTGTTTTATGGATATTTCAAGGATAGAAACATACTAGCATCTCAGAAGACAATTTTTGGCTCCACATGAGAAAACAACTGCTTCTCAATGTGATCTTGAGCCTGGGATGCAACTACAAAGCTAAGATTTTTTCATCAAGCTCTTGCGACCTCATTCAAAGCCTAAAAGGACAGTGAGAGAAAAAATAACAATGTTAAGAGGCTGATGATATGACATGATTGAAAGACCTCCTTCATCTATAAGAAGAGGGTTTTTGAAGACTGAAGAACCTCCTTCATCTACAAGCAGAGGGTTGAAAGCGCCTCCTTCATCTATAAGCAGAGGGCCAAAGGTAAAGTCTGTTTTTAAGCTTTTCACTAACTTTGAAGACAAATTTGAAGTACAGTAAGACAGCAAATGAAGATCTCTGCATGAAAAGGATGATTAAAAGCAGAGTTGATTGAGACAGAGGTGAAAAGGACATTAGGCATTTTTTCAAGAAAGGCCTTTTTCATTCATAAGTAGAGGGCCAAAGTAGGGACTGATTTCAGGTTTTTACTGACCAAAAGACAAATGGTAAGAGCAACAGAAGATAATGAAAGCTTCTAAACAGGGAAAATCATGTCAAAGTTACAAAAAACTCACCTCCTTGACAAACTCTGCTGTTGGTTAAAAGACAGGTCATGACATAGGCCAATGATGTTGATTATATTTCAAAACGTTATGGCATGAGTTTCACAGCTCTAGAGTAGCATTCAAAGCCAATAAGGCACCTCACTGTTACATTCCAAGTGAAAGGAGAGTTGTAAAAGGAGTCCCCTTTCAGTGGACAGAGGATGGAAAAGCATAACTAAATACAACTAATTTTTTGCACCCACTGTCAGAAGAAGAACTCAAAGGACACCTAACAGTTACATCAGTTTTCACAGTAGACATTGTCACCTTTAAAGCATCAAGAGCAAACAATGTTAGTTTGGGTTTTCAAAAAGGTGAAGCTACCTTCTTTAGAAGTGTTAAATAAAACCTCATATGCCTCAAATAACCGCAGATATGCCATACAAAGACAAGAGGTGCAAAGGAGAATATTGAAATGGTAGTTAATTTTCTTCCTCAGCAAAAAGGAAGTACCACTCAAAGGCACATCAGTAATCCTCATATGGCTCAGAACAATTTTTCCTCTCACAGTGCAGATATCAAAAGGAAAGATTTTTTCTCTTTATTAAGAAAACAGTCAAAGTTAAATTCTCAAATGGTTGTTTCATGTCAAGAAGGGGTCAGGTTCATAAAAGAATTGCTCAGTGCCATTATGACACTTATTCGAATAGAAGGTATCAAGTTATGGTTTAAAAGATAAGGGTTTCCAGTTTTGATTTAAAAGGGGCCTTTTCAAATATCTTCTAAAGAAAACCTCACCAAACAAATGTGAAAGAAACTTTGGTGTTTTCATTTTCCAAAGAGGATAAGGACTGTTGCAAAACCTTTTTGTATCACTCAAAACACAAGATAAACTCCCCTTGCTATTTCCCTGAACTGGAGAAAAAATCTTTGAATGAAATAGCAGAGTTTTGGAGGCTTTAAGCCTGCGCAGCGCGCCTGGAAAAGCGCGCAGCGCGTTTAGAACGGAATTTACAAAGGGCTATAACGTGGGCGCGGCGCGCTTGTGCGCGCGGTCACCATCGGCCCAAAAGTTGACCTGACAGCCCATATTACGCGGCACTCTTACTTTTAAATGCGTCGCGCAGATGATCAGCCCTTAAAATGCCTCCAACTTGCTTCCAAAGCATCTCCAACTCTCAAGCAAAGGTTGCAAGAGATTTTTGAGTATAAAAAAGAGTTATTCTTCTTGTTTAAAGTTTCAGGTCTGGAATGGCTATGATTGACTAGCAGTAAACATGGAAAGGGTGGTAGGTCCCTATTGATGATTCAAAACCTCATAAACTGCCCTCAAACAATAATGAAAGAAGAAACACAGGATCTTGAAAGGATGAAACAACCTTAAGTGAGTAAAATAGTTAAGACAGTCTACAGGTGTGTGGGGCAAAACTGGTATGAGGAACAGTAGAGTATAAAGAGGGAAGTATTTTGTTTAAGGAGGAGTTTTTTGTTGTTGAATGCTACAGGATTTTTTGTAACCACATCAAAAAAAGAATAAGCTTTGTCACCTTATCTTGTAAACACAGTAATCTCTGACTGTGCATATGCTTGTTTGACTGACTGTCTTCATATTGTTGAATCTACTTGTGAAGTGGCCTACAAAGAAGAAATTAGTGTCTTGAACTAAGGAGGTTGTGGTTTTGCCTTAGTCTTAAAAAGAAGGTTATACTGTTGTCCTCAAAACACCAAAAGGCAGGGTGCCCTTATCACAAACACAGGAAGCTCCTTTGACTGTGTTTATCCTTGTTGACTATGAAATTCATTGCGAAAATTGGCTGATTGATATACAAAGGCTGGGAAAGGCAACATTCTGAAGAAACAGAGGTCTTATATCAAAAGGAGGGCATCACACACAACATTTGAAACCATGGTTGCCTTGATCAAAATAGTGACTGACATGGAAGGTAGAATTTTGTTTACCAGCATGAAGACGATGAACAAGGCCATGACAGTGATGAGCTAGGGCAACCAAGAGATGATGCACAACAGCTTCCTGATGAAGGCAAGAAAATACAAAACATGGATCATGAAGGGCATTCTCCAAAGCATGTGCTATCTGCCTCTCCTAGGAAAGGGGCAATGATTTCTTCACCAAATCTAGAATGCCAAGCGACAAAGGAGAAAACCAAGAAAGGCTCAAAAATGCCCAAAGAAAGTGCCCAGCACGGAAAGTGAAGAAAGACACATCAGGACTTGAGATTTTGGCCACCACTTCATATCATGTTGCTAAGGACCCTTGAGGGTCATACACACCGATTTTGGGCAAATTTTGACATGTTTTGGTTTTTTTGGCATTTTTGAGTTTTTGGTCAAAACTCATGAAATCCGCCATTTCAGTTTGAGGGATCATCAAAGGAGGAAAATGGTATCATTAGATGCCATAATTTTAGGAGTATACTCTCAACAATTTTCAGGACATTTGGAGATCATTTTCTCCCTCGTAATGGCAAAAATCACTCACTTTTTCAACATTCTGCCCCGTCTATCAGCAAACTGTAATTTTTGGTTTTTTACACACAAGTACAGTTTTGGAGGACGTCTAGGCATCAGATTGGGAAAATTTCCATTTCTACAGAAATTAGACACTTAGAGCTTTCCAATGAGCTATCATGAGCCTCATTTTGACATTGGGAAGGCTGCCAAATGTTGCTGGAAAGTCAGGGGACCTTTTGCTGATGTAAATTTTGAATATTTTTGTAATTTTTTAACCTTTAAAAACTGATATTTCCTCATGTGCGTTTAGCTATTTTTGCACATGAGAAGTAAGGAAAAGTCAATTATTTTCCATTTTTTAGCATTTTTTAGATATTTTATGAGATATTTTGTGCCTTGGGCTTTGCAAAGCCTCAAGGACAAGTTTAGATATTTTGATTAGGCCAATAGGATATCAAGTTGAACCATGAGGCTTTCCTCACTTGAGCTTATATATTCCAAAGGATTTCATTGTAAAACAAGGTTGAACTTGAGAAGAGAAGCAATATATGATCATATAATCTTTGGAAGAAATACTTTTCTTATGCTTTTGGATTGCCTCTTAGATTCTCTTGGATGAATGAAGAAGGATTGTTGTTGGATTCCATGACTTGGTAGAATGGTATAGTGTCTCTTGCTTTGTTGTTGTCTTCTAGTTTTCATTTATGAATACATGTTTCTTGCTTGCTATAGATCAGTAGAGAAAATATTTGAGATATGCCCTTGGAGGCACCTCAAATTTCATGTTTCTTCATAGCTTTCATGTTTTCTTCTTCCTTAGTTACATTAAAGAATTCTTAACTGCTCTTTAATAACTTGAGGATATTGTTGCTTGTTTCATTCATAGTTCTATGCATGCTAAGTATGATTTATGGTACGCCCTACTTACCTATGGCTAGTTATAGTTCCAACCATGAAATTTCTCTTTGACTGATTAGATTATCATTTTGTTTGAAGCAAGGAGGCCTAGTTTCGATCTAGCTCTTTGCCTAAAACTATGCAAGTCTTGTTGTCCAAAGTGTCCAATAACTTGAAGTATTGTGTTTAGGCATTCCGGCTAGTAAGTTAAGTTGTTTGTCTTTCTTAAGTTTTTTCCCCAAAATCTGATAGCCATTTCCCAAAGTTAGAGGGTCATATACTTCTATGCATGGCTTGAATGTTTATTTCTATGTATTGATTAGCTTATAGTTACATTTTGCATGATTAATGGTTTGCCCTACCATGTTTATGTTATCTATTAAACAAGTTATGCTTGAAACTCTTTGTTGTTCACAAAATTAATGTCCATTTACTCCATTTTACCCAAAGATCCTTTCTACATTGAAATCAAATCAGCCCTTCAACAGCCTTGTATCATCATCTTATAGCTTTCTTGACCTTTTCGACCCCATAGCCCAGTTGATCTGACATCTTTTTACCTATCTTATATCTTTGATCAGTTTCATCCCTCACAACTTAAAAAACAAAAACCAAAAACTTACTTCATAACTAGCCTAAAATCAGAACATAATAAGAAAACACACAGATATCCCTTACACTAATAGAGAGAGCCTTCTCTGAGTCTAGGAAGGCTAGGTCCTCGGGCTCCAAAGCTTGGTTTGATGTTACACTGTCATTTGGCTTGCCAATCAGCCAAATCACGGGACCCTAACAGATCCTTCGAAATTATATCATAAAACCCATTTATTCTACCAACGCGGCACACCTTTCATTCAACGGGGGCCCACGCATCCATATTTTTCCTTTTTATGAATTAAATAAACATATAATAATGCAAAAACCACCGGATCATACCTCGATTTATTTCTTGTGCACTTCACTGCGTGATTTCCGTCGGATCTAAGGCTCTCTAGATCGGACGATCCTCATGAATATCACATTTTTTCAAAGGCAGAGGGTTAACACATGAAAGTTGCGCGATATGGGTGGTATTGGGGAGATGACGTGCCCTTATATTACTGGATCATATTTTTTTGGCGTGGTTTTTCTCCAGGCCAAAGCAACGCGATAAAGGCGGTTTTGGTTTCTGAAACCCGCTTGTGGTAAATAAACTGTGCTTTAACTGTGGTTTGGCACTTTAACTCCTCGTGTTAACTCACGGCTGGGTCCCACAGATATTACTCTGCCGGTAGTAGAATTAAGCCTTTTACTTTGACCACAGATATTTATAAGGAATCGTCACGTTCAATGCAACCTGAGTTTAACCTTAAGAAAAAGTTTTTCAATACTCGCTCATTTGCAGGGCCATGACTATGACCTTCTTCAAAACAAAATAACAGATTCAAAATGTCAAAGACACTCAGATTGCATCCCCAGTATGGTCACCAAAAATGTTATCACCTGATATGGACCTCAGGCTGAATAAAGGAAAATCAGGGTAACATCTAAGCCACGCTCAGCCTTGTAGCTAGCCCTACAAGGTCAGGAGAGGGCTCTTTCCGTGAAAGGATATTCAACTAAGTATAATTATAAACTGATTTTAGGCTAGGTATAATAATGGGAAATTTTTTAAATGAAATGAATGAATTTTCAAGGATGTATGGGACAAATGGGACAGTTTGAAACTAGGGAATTAAACCAAGATACAGGGTATTTCATGGGGAAAGATAGGCAGAAAATTTTAGCAATTAAAGTTTAAATAAGAATGGAATGGAAAGACTGGTGAGGAGCTGAAAAGGGCATGGAGATGGATCCTTTTCAAACAGAAGAAAAACATAGAGTATTGAATGATTCCCCAACGCAGAGCATATAAAATGGCTTCTACCTTTCTATCTTGAAAGCGTTCAACAAGAGATGTTTATGAATGAATGGTACACGTAAAAATTTACATATGATCACAAAAGAGAGAAAAAATGCTAAAACTCATACCAGATGGATCCCAAAAATCAGAGCTACATCTCTTATTAAGTCCCTGTCCAAAACTGTTACATTGGAGCGCAGAGCGTTCTCCTTGATTTCCACACTATTCCCCTACTTCTGAGTTACAGACTGCTTTACAAATGGTTCAAAATTACATTAAATAGACTGAAATGTGGGAACATAGATCTAGAGAAAAATGGAGCTATTTTAGCATCTCAAGAACAGAAATCTAAAGATAGAAAAGAAAACCAACAATCTGCCTAAAAGAAGGAGCAACATTACATTTGACCGCTTTGGTAGATTCAGTGTTACGTTGCTGAATAAAAAAATAGACAATTTGAAGAGTGTTACACCATTTTTTGGTCATCTAACTTATTATCATTAGATGGACCCAAGTACACCATGTAAGACCAGTTTTACCCTAAGTAAAACCGCTTTCACTATGTTAAAACAGGAAACCCCAAAATGAAATATTAAACAAACCCATATTTGTTTGATTTTTCTCATGGAATAATTAATTAAACCATAATTTAATTATTATTCCCGGTCATTTTTAACCCAAAATCAAAGAAATTAATTAGATAAACCTTTATTTATCTTATTAATTTCTAGGAATAATTATTTAAATCTTATTTAGATAATATTCCTTGTTAAATATGACCAAATCACCCACAAATAATTAAATAAATCATTGTTTATTTGATTATCTTCCAACCACTTCCTTAAAAAGATAAATAAATCATTTATTTATTTATTTTTGACTAATCGAGGGATTTGACCCAAGTCAAAGACCCTTTCCCTCCAACAAATATAATAAAATATTCCATAAAAGGTGGATCTAGATTTGGTTAACATTATTTTAATCATGCACCAAGATCTAGAATGACCCAATATTTTGTTATAAATAGGAGGGTTTTCCCCATCATTCTTCACCTTTTGTTGCCTATTAGATCACTCTGGATCTATACACTTGGTCTCATTTTTCATCATTTGCTTCCATTGAGCTACATTTTTGCATTGGGTTTTCTACACCTACAAGAGAGAGAAAGCTTAGATCTGAAGTGCTGAGGACTACAAAGAACCCATCCCATTGAGGAGAGCTGGATACACCTTCTTGTTTTCCTCCTAGGTGCCCTGTAATATAAAATTCTTTCAAAAAATTGTGTTCTTGTCTTGTATGTTGGATGCATGGAGCAAACCCTTTATTTTACTGCTTAATGTCTTTCCATTTATAGATCTGGTTGTTGCAGCATTTTTATTACTAACCGCAGATCTGAAGATATTTGGCAGCCACTATTTTTGTTAGGGCTATTAGTTATGCGTAGCTAAAGTGGTCCTTTTTCGTACACTTCGACAAAGGATTCATACTAACAAATGGCGACTCCACACGGGTTTTAAATTACGATCGCTGTCGTTTTTCATATTCCTGCATATCCAGCTACTTCAGACCCTAGGGTTTCTTTTCAGCTGTTTATTTTTCCTATTTTTATGTTGTTTTTCTCACATAAAACCCTAAAACTTTAAAATTTCTAACTTCCGTGTGTTTCTGGCCCTATTGCGCAGGTAAGCGACACCAGCCGCAACTGAGACGACAACTTTTCTGAAAATCTGCCGCCGAGACAACCGAAACTGGGGGTCGCACTTTTTGGCCCTAAACCTACGACCTGGACCTCCAGGTCGCACTTTTTAGCCTGTTTCCTGCGACCTGCACTGAAATCAGGTCAGAAACTGCGACCTGCCCTTTTTTCAGCAATTTTTCTGGGTTTTTCTGCAGCTTCTGTCAGGGTCCTCCAGCCTCTATTTCAGCCTTAACTGACCAAGTTCTGATCTTTTTTTACTCATCTAAGTGGGAACCTAGCCCCTTAGGGCTTTAGTACCCTCCACTTTTTGTGGAAGAGTTTTAAGTTGTTTCAGCCGTCTGTTTTTCAGAGCTTCAGCCTCCTTTTTCCAGATCTGTTACCTCCCTTTCAGATCCTTTGAAATCAGCCTTTCTTCCTTTCAAATCACCTCCTGTCGTTTTGTTTGGACCTCTTTTGAAGGCCTCCGCCTTGCACCCTCCGGTTTTTTGCTGATTTCCTTCCTTTTTCCAGCCACCTTGCCTCTGTCTTTTGGCTGTGATCTGCACCTCTTTTCAGCAGCTTTTTCCTCTAGATCCCTATCCCCTTTGACCTTAGATCTATTGGCCCCCTTTTCCGTGTGTTTTCCATAGTTTTTCCCTTCCTTTTCAGCATAGTTTTGAGAGACCCACCTTCTTGGGTTAGATAGATGCACAAGTAGCTGTTGTTTTTCTGTTATTTCAGCATTATATTCTATTCTCTGTAGGTTTATTTTCAGCTACGCAACACACTTTTTCTTGCTCTCAAAATGGAAAGGGTTTAAAAATTAAAATTAACGCACGCCACACACTGACCCTAAGCGAAGAAGCGCCTGGTTAACACTGCCTGGAAAAGACTCTAAAATCAATTGTCACTGCACCTTATCTGCCCTTGACATTACTTGATTTTATCCCTTTCTGCCCCTGTCGGTTTCCTTCTTCCTGTCATCATTGTGCCCCCAAGGCGCCTTTCCCGGAGACTTCTTGGCCTTCACCCTCAGTTTCTGGTTGATCGACCTGCTCCGCACCGCCGTCGTCAAGCCATTCCACCTTCGAGTCCGCACTCCGACTCCTCCCCTGATTCATCGGGTCCTCCTTCTCCTCCTGGTTCTCCCCCTGTCACCTTCCCTATGTCTGGTCCAGGGCCTAACGCTAGCGGTTCTCCCGACCCCAATGCCGGCCCTACTACTAGCGGAACCGCCATAGGAACTACCCCGGCCACCCCTGTGCTGCCGTACATTGCAGGCCTCAGCCTCCCCGATTTCCATCAGTTGATCAATGACCCCATTCACCACAATGATAACTGGCCCTCTATGCCAACCAAGCTCCCCTCAGACATCCCTAAGTTTGAGGGCCTTAATGGAGAAGATCCAACTAATCATGTCTGATCTTTCCACATGTGGTGTTCCTCCAATTCCATTACCGATGACTCCATCCTTCTTCGTTTTTTCCAACGCACGCTTACCGGCGAAGCTTCTAAATGGTATGTTGAACAAGCCACCTCTACCCATACCACCTTTGAGACTCTTGCCCAAGCCTTTTTGTCGTACTTCCAGCTCCCTCTCCGATACGATACTGGAACGGAGCTCTTGACTTCCTTTAAGCAAGCCTCTTCAACACGCCTTTCCGCCCATGTTCAGGAATGGCGACGAAGACGGAGCTTATGTCGAGCCCCTCCCTTCGAAGATCGGGTTTACATGGATTGGTTCCTGCGCACCCTTCCCGCTCCCATCGGCAAAGATGTCGCCTCTCATTTTCCTCAAACTGAAGAAGCCGCCCTCCAAATAGCCTTGAAATATGACCTGATCTACGCTCAATCTGGTTATGTTTATACCATTCTTCCTGACATCCCCAGGCCCGGTGGCGCTAACGCCCCGGGGGCATCTCATTCCGCCGACGGTATCGTTGGATCCCTTTCCCATCCATACGCTCAACCTCCTATGGGCTATGGTCTCCCTCAGGGAGGGGCCAGCCCCTCCAGCACTCTTCTCCCTCCCGGTAGCATGTATCCAGGATACGGCATGCCTCCTCCTTTTGCCCAACCTCCTGCTTACCCTAATGTTGCCCAACCCACCCATTACCCTTATCCGCAGCCTAGTGCACCAGCTCCTCCAGCATATGCGCTTCCTCCTCCCTTGCCTCCTCAACCCCAGCACTAGCACCTACAGCCCCCTCCAGGGCAAGTATTTGCACAGCAGGGCGCGACTAATCCCCCTTCTTCTCAAAGAAGGCGGAAAGGCAACCAAAACCAATCTGCCCCTGGTACTCGAGGACCCAATTCTGGTGTGGACCCTAACACTGGAAACCAGCAACAGGGCATTCAGCCCAAGCCGGACAAGCCGCTTCGCACAAACAAGCCCTGTTCGTGTTGCTTTGTTTATGGTCATTACACCCACGATTGTCCCCTCTTACCCCAGATGCGGCAGATGTGGGAGTATCAAGCCACATTGCACGGACAACACGCCTCCCCTCATGCTCCTCCTAATGTGGCCACTACCCAGCCAGCTATGTTTACTGATCCCTTCCCTCAACAAGGATTCGTGGATACCCAACCGCCCGACAGCCAGGTAGCCGCCCCCCCTTCCATTTTTGGCTCCTCTGATTATCAGATCCTTATGATGCACTTCGATCCTACCCCATCCGTCGATCTTCACCTTCAAACTCGGTCTCGTCAGTACCCCAAGCCTCCTGCTCAGTCTGCCCCCGAGCCTCCCTCTTCAGGTTCTACAGAGCCTCTTTCGACATCTAGAAAGGGTCTTTGACTTGGGTCAAATCCCTTGATTAGTCAAAAATAAATAAATAAATGATTTATTTATCTTTTTAAGGAAGTGGTTGGAAGATAATCAAATAAACAATGATTCATTTAATTATTTGTGCGTGATTTGGTCATATTTAACAAGGAATATTATCTAAATAAGATTTAAATAATTATTCCTAGAAATTAATAAGATAAATAAAGGTTTATCTAATTAATTTCTTTGATTTTGGGTTAAACATGACTGGGAATAATAATTAAATTATGGTTTAATTAATTATTCCATGAGGAAAATTAAACAAATATGGGTTTGTTTAATATTTCCTTTTGGGGTTTCCTGTTTTAACATAGTGAAAGCGGTTTTACTTAGGGTAAAACTGGTCTTACATGGTGTACTTGGGTCCATCTAATGATAATAAGTTAGATGACCAAAAAATGGTGTAACAGATTGCCCCCCAGCGTGCAAGTGTCAGGAGCAAATCGTTTGACCGAAGTACATTGTAAGAACACAATCACTAGACAACAAAAGGGGTGTCAGAGAGAGAAATGTGAGGTATATAGTGTGTTGAAGGACTAAACCCTGAGGAGACGAGACTCGCAGGTGCAACAAGTCTCTTTTTATGAGAGGGTACCTATGCTGAAGGCGGCGGGGGAGGCATACCTATGCCCGTCGAGAAAATATTTTTACATTGAAAGAGGGGAGGATCTTTTAAGGTGGGGCCATGGTATGTGAATCGCAATTGGAATCGGGAGATCGGGGTGGGTGTATTACATAATATAATTTCTCCGATGCGATGGGGTTAAGCGATGGGAAATCCTTTATAAAAGGTAATAACATGTGATTTGGAATTTACAAAAGGAAAAGGCATTTTGTATTATAAATGGGCTGAGGATTATGGTGGGACTCGAAGGTCCATCGGCATCGGGAGATCGGAGGAGGACGGAGGAAATATTTTACTTAACAACGCTGATTGGGATGGTTCGATTAGCTGTGGGCCATCGGATTGGATGATGAGATCGACAGCGGAGGTGTAATCGGGAGTATGCCATCGGCGGGGCTCAATCGGATGAAACATTTTATGAAATTGTCGATTGCTATGGTTCGATCACATATGGGTTGTCTGATTGAAGGGGGAGATCGACGGTCAGGATGTACATCGGGCAGGGTAAATACAATCGCATCGGAGATTTTGCAAAGGGCCAATCGGGGCACACAATTTAAATGTTGCGTTTAGATTTTTGGATCGGGAAAGGATTATGGATCGGCGGGGTTTTTAATGTAAAACCTTTAAAACTTTGTTATAAATTTTTAAAGGGTCATGCGGGGGAAATGGTTTGATTATTTTGATTGCGATGAGAGGGGATTTATCATATAAGACTTTAACTTTATTATAAAGTTAAAAGGTATGGAGGGGAAGTGGTTATTAAATCACATATGTATTTTAAGGATTTTAATAATGCGATTTTCCATCGGATGGGGAAAAAGGGATTTTATAAAAGAAAATATAAAACTTTAATAATATAAAGTCTAAGGGGCAGGTGGGAAAAAGGGGAAGGGTTAGGGTATAGGGGACTTTTGTTCACTTAGGCATAAATTTCAATCCAGAAGTCAGTTTTGAGAGTGTAATATATCGTTGGAAAGCTCTTTTCGGGATCTTGTTGATGAACATACTTGGAACATGATTTGACACTGAAAATGATGTGGAAAATTTCTCTGAAAGGTAGGGTGATGACTTTGTGGAGATGGCAGCTTCTGAAGTGTGACTTATTACATATGATGACATAATATTACAAATAGATGATAATTAAAATTAAAGTATCATGTTTTCAACTAAAAACATGGTTTTGAGGTGAAAATTACATCAAAATGAATAAAAAATTTCTTTGATCTTCCCAGGTGCTGTGACTTTGAGTTTATTGACTTCCTCATTACTTTGCTGATATTTATTGACACTTGACTTATTGATTTGAACATGGTGAGATCCTAGAACCTAATGAGACCCATCCTATGACTTACTGACAGGACTCACAAACTGAAAGTAACTCATGACCAAAGACCATAGAGAGGAGAATCAACAAGTTTCACATGAGGGAAAAATGATGAAAAATCACTACCATCAATGAATCCATGACCTAGCGGAATGGTGAAATTTATTGGTATGGGACTCCTAATATGCAAATGCAAAAGAGCAAGTTTGATCACTGATGGTAGTATGAATAGACTGACACTAACACCTGGTGCACTCCCAGTCTATAGGAAACCATGGTTTCCTTGCATAGATGTTTATTATATTTATATGGAATCCTTTTTCACTTGTTAAAGAGGTGGTCTTTGAGGCTTGGGCTAGAGAGATCTGAAGGAAGGTTTTGTTGGTGTTGTGGAGTAGATCAGGTTGTACCTTTCTTGTACCTATTGTTGTTAATCAATAAAGAAGCTCATGGTATCATTCATGATATGGTATTGTCTCATAATTCATGGTTTATATTCTTATATGTGATGAAATAACGTGTGTTTTATGTATGCACATTGAATTACTTTTTATATGTGTGATTTTATGAATTGACTTGCAGGTCTGTTCATTCTGGGGGAACCATAGGGTTTAGATCCTACGGGGTCAGCATCAAATGTAGGACCTCCAGGTATCTTTATAAACCCAAATATATTAATTCACATGTTTTGCATGCTTCTGTGAGTTCTTCTTGTTTTTTATCTTGTTCTGATTTGTTGAGGTTTTCAACCGTGACCTTAGGGAACTTTTCTCGCCAACAAAATTGGTGACTCCACTGGGTCAATACCATCAAGTATTTCCTAGAAGGGTTGTTTTTCCTTGACTTGGGTCTTTTTTTTTTGTTTCTAAATTTTTCCATTCTTCTTGACTCTTAGGCAATTTGGTCAATCAACTTGATCTCTTGGATCATGTCTGTATTTTTATGTTTTCCCTGTTTTCCCATTTATACACAGTTTTTATTGTAGACATAAGTGTATATACGTGGTTTCTACCAAAGAATCCTATGTATATGCGGTTTTTTTTAGACAAAATCACGTATACACATGGTTCTATAGTCACACAGTCACGTACAGATCTGAAAATTTGAATTTTTCCTTTTTTGGATTGTGTTGGGGGTTTGACCTTGTTGCTTATGATTCCTTGAAGTGATTTAAAGGATGGAACTATCTTGTTACATGTTGTTGTCATTTTCTTCCATATATTTTGAAAAAGTCCTATTTCAACTTAGGGTTTGTGATTTTTGAAGCCTTTTGTATCTGAAGTTGGGTTTCAGACCTCCTTTAAGAAGTTTCTAGTTGTTCTGTGCTTCTTGAATTTACTTGTCGGTTTATTCATTTGGAGGAAGAAGAGGGTTTGGACCCTATAGGATCAACATAAAATGTAGGACCTCCACATATATTTTTAAACCAAAATTTAGTAATTCACATGTTTGGCATGCTTGTATGAGTGCTTCTTGTTAGTTATCTTGTTCTGCTCTATTGAGGTTTTGAACCCTTACCTTAGGGAATTTTTCCCACCAACACTCTTCTCCAGGATACCTTCAAAAACATGTTTTCTCGAATGGAAATGACTAGATTAGGAGTGACCCCCTCATTTCCCTTTTTTATAACTCGCTTAACTCTTTTTCCACCCTTTTCACCTTTTCCCTCCAATTAAATAATAAAATCACTTTTCCTATCTTATTTAATAAAGTGAATTTTATTAACTAATTAAAGCCAATTTCAACCCCAGAAAATGCCTAATTCGCCTCGATAGTCACACCCACAACCCAAATATTTTTTTCATCGTATTACCATGTATATTTTTTTTTGCTGATTCCAATGAGCCTATTGTCAACCTTTTTTAACCGAAATCATCAGAATGTGATGGAACCAAGAGGGAACCATGTAGAATTGATCCTCATAATGAAATATGGGAATAAATCCTAGTTGATCCCCATAAACCCCCCTCAAAACCCTTCAAGACACACCAATAATATAGTCCTTCTCTTATGACCTGGTTGACATAGGTTTTGGAAATCTCTCCTAATCTCACCACAAGGAAATCTAAAAGTTGGGGACATTACAGTCTCCCCTCCCCAAAATTTCTTTGCCACTCATAATTTCATTGCATTATTTCACTCCATAAGTTGATCTGCGCTAATACTAGGGTCCCAAGTGTGCCTTGGAGCCACTTTATAACACTTTGCTTCCCCAACGATAATTGATCTCATGATGCCAAGGTACCATACCATCCTAATCATCATGAAGCATTCCTCACTCCACTCACTTGCCAACAAGGCATATATATCAGAATCCCTTTGTATAATATTAGAAAGCGAAGCATCTCAATAATGAGAAATTCCGACCAACTCCTTGAGAAGTTTCTCTACTAGGAAACCCATCCAATGTACCTCTAGTGTGAACTCCTAAAAGTATGATCCAATTTTGTTAAAAAAGGTACATTTCCACATGAAATAACCATTTCATCCTCCCCTGATACTATAAATGAATCTATTACAATTGAAATTCTCTCTACCAAACTAAATTCTAAAAGAAGATGTAAGTGATCCTCCCTTGTAAATACTATCTCATCCATAATGGTAGTTGAGTTGTCAAGCCCTATAATGCTAGGATCCCATGCTAATCTCACAAGGAAAATTCCATTCTGCCACTACACCACTATGGTCATAATTCATTGTTGTGGGGAAGTATTACTAATTTTTTGATTCCATTTGTGCCTTATCCCTGAACCCAATATGCAACCATTTGATGGACACCATGTACCAAGAGTCAACATGATGCATGCTACTCCTACCACATCACACAATGTACTTTGTTATTATGTCTCCTAATGATGTGCTCAAATACTTCCTAGATTCTAAACACCCTCGTGTAAGAGAGGTCTACCACTCGTTTTATAAGGTCATGTAGTCCTCAGAATGTCCTGCCAAAATTGTGCCATGCATTTACCTACATGTGAGATTAGGGGAAGAACATACACTATCTTTGAGTAGATCAGGTTATCCCCAATCCTATATTTTTAAATTCATGCCTTGACCATATGTCATAGTTTGGAAGTCTCTCTCCTGATGCATTGTGTCCCATCCCACTTTCTCATGTGAGCCTCCCATGTCCCACTGCTCATGATGAGAGCATCAAGGGACAACAACCAAATCCTATGTGATTTCAAGTAATATGATGGATAAATAGGTGTGTGAGTCCCTTGGTTTATGATCAAGAGATGATCATCCATGCCCTCATTTATTCTGGGTAAGGTAAACACAATGGTATGCATAACATACTTGTCATCAAATATCTATGGAGAGCGCACTCCAAAATATTGTTGTGCAACATCATACACCATTGCATAAATCCATCTATCCCTGCACTCATTTTTATAAAAATTTAATCTGTAGCATATATTTGTGCACCAATTTTTACTACTACCTACTATCTTACCACCCTATATCGTCTGGTATTGTGTATGTGCTAATGTATCTTCCACTCTATTAGTGAACCCACCATGTTGTGAGGCATATATCCTCATTTTTCCTGGTAGAACTGAGTGGCATAACTCACATGTTAATGGATATGTCATTGTCGTGCTAATCCTCAATGGATCATGTTCCCAATACATCAATCCAAGTGCATCATCTCCATATAATGTCCTTCCTAGTAGCATACCAATGCCCTCCCATTTGAATAACTCTTGCTGGGGCATGCTGACCACCTTGCAAATCTAGATACTGACAATGTGGCAGGACATATCTCAGAGCCTACACAATATCTTATCAAACCAACCCACCACTAGCACTAATCGTAACTTTTATGGAAGTGTGAACGAATTTGTCTTCTCGTACACTAGGCTAACCACCCAATCAATGCCATAGTCTTCCTGCACTTCTGGTATATGATGAAAAGCCCCACCTATATCCTAATTCCAATCTAGGCTTTGAGTATCCCCTTTACTCATGTCAACTAATCCTGGATCCTAGATTGAAGTATCCTTGTCTAAAATATACCAATATCCATATCCCATGGCTCCATAATTATGAACCTTTTGGGCATACCTCTCTATGTGTGTCAATTCATCTGGGTGCTCCTCATGATAAACCATCAAAGGAGGATCCTTTATCAAATCATGAGTGACCCTAATATCATATTATCTGATGGTTTCCATAGTTAAATAATTATCTGTTATGAAATATGAAGAGTGCACATAACTCACCTCCATACAAATATGATCAACCTGCAACCACGATTCTTGAAGGGCCAACTGGTTTCTCTTCAAGGACTCTTGGGTAGTCTCAAGCTCATGCGTTGATAATTTCAACTTCCTCCTATTTCCCTACTAGAAAATCATGATATATATTATAAAGAATGAGTAGGTGATCTCTGTCTGAAAAGAGGTGTAGGTAGTTGTATTTCATCTCTACCAATTCCATTCTGAGAGTCTAAAAATCTGTAAGGGAAGGCTCTCCTCCCAGCTATCACATGCCACTACCTTTCTCGAACAACAATATTCCACCAATTTCTATGTATCATCAAAATTCCCCATGATTAAAACAAGCATGTCTTCACCGATATTCATATACCTTGCCAAATGAGGAGACTCGTGTGAATTATCATCACACTTCCCAAGAGTTAACTTCATCCTTATTATCATTCATGCATAAATCCTGATAGATTAGATCAAGATCCATATATTTATCATTATTAGGTGATAACACACTCGAAACATCAGAATCATCATTAATAATTGATTCATAAACTTTACTATATGTATTTTCATCTTTTTTATCATATTTACTAGTGTTATTAGCGTCATAGGATGGTTCTAATGTAGTACTAAAGGCCATTGTTTTTTCAACCTCATTATACACATCCTCAACATGATAAGGTGCATGCCTTTCTAAGAAGTCATCCACTTCTTCGAATTTGAGCCCCTTTTTCATCTTCCCAACTGATAAGAGAGGCTTCAACCATTTGGGATGATCTAATAGTGTTGTTAAATTCTTTTGATATCCATGCATAACTTACAAAATTTCCTCTGTGAATTCATGATTTGTCTTCATATTTCCAAAGTGGAGTGTGTTCTCTGCCTTGATAACTTTGGAACCCTTCAAACTAGCATGATATAATTCCCTTCCAACCACAAAATTTTCCAATACCATGCTCTGATACAATTGTAATATAGCTCCTAATATATCTCAATTTTTTCCCTTAAGATATATGAGTTTTCGGTGGTACATTTTGTCAAATAGTTTAATAACACATGGCCACAGGTGCATATCTCTTACATTTAATTAAAAATAACTCACTCATAACTCAAAATTATTTATGAAAGACTTCAAACCCAACGGAGGTAATTTATATTAAATTCATGAGATTAAGTTCCAATGAAAAGATAATGTACAACAACCTTGAAGAAGGAATAAAGAAAAATATATATATTTATATATCAGCAATGAAATTTTAGACGAGTTGGTTCTAGAATGGCACAAAATTAATAAAATAGAACTCAATTATTGTAAAAAATAATACCTAAATCAAGAATGATAATCACATGGGACTTAGCTTAACATTTCTCACTGAAATATGAGTGTTACAACCATTTAAACCACTTTTCCTCCAATATAATTAGCCTAGAAATATGTATCAACAATGTAGTAAACATCACGTTGTTATTTAAGAAAGAGTACAGTGCACAAAAATAAAGCAGAACTTGTTCAATATCAATGAGAGTATATTGATTTATTGGTGGATCTCCTATATGGTATAGCAGTGGCCCTCTCACCCTTCAAATTTTTTCACTTCAAATCAGCCAAGACCCACACACAACGTAGTGACTCATTCACATTTTAATGCTACAGTAATGAGCATGAAGATGGTCCCACACACAAGATATACTAAGCAACTCGGCCTCTGGAAAATTGATATATTTTTTCCCTTATCATTGAACTTTTCCCTTTGTCACAACATAAAAATCCAACCATCTCACATAGGAAAAAACATATATCTGTGTGGGAGTGAAACTCGTCCTTTATACCAAATAACTCGACCATCAACTAAAGGGAAGACACATCCCACAAAATTCGCTAAATGTGATTGTAAATTCATCCATCTTTGGAGAAAATCTCAATCGACACAAGGAAGCATGCCCAGAATTTGAATATGGGACCTTTTCCATACATTATAAGGAGAAATTGACCCCTTGAATAGTGATTAATATGTATAGCTAGAATAATGATACTTTTGCATTTCCTCTAGCTGATTTGACCCACTAAAGTGATGGTTTCCCTAGTTCTCAAGAAATGCTTGGAAACTAGGTCCATTCCTCCATGAAACTTGACCCATAGTTGTTTAATAGCTCTTCCTATCAAGTTATATGAAAAATTCAGTGTTAGAAGATAACCTAAAATCAATAACACTTTTAACTCCTTCAAATATCCTTCTCCATTGAGGCACAATGGAAAAATCTGAGTGATTACACTCCCAAACTAGCTAGGGTGTATGTTTTCAACACCGAAACTGGAAACCAAACTTATGGATTCTAGAAACCCTCGACTCTTCTCCAAGAACTCTCCAAAAATTGATTTTCCCAAATGGAAAATACTAGAATGAGGAGATACCCCCTTTTTTCCATTTTTTTATAACTTACTTGACTCTTTTTTCGCCCTTTTTACTGTTTCCATCCAATTAAATAATAAAATCACTTTTCCTATTGTATTTAGTATATGACTTTTATTATTAACTAATTAAAGCCAATTTTAACCCCATAAAGTGCTTAATTCGCCTCGATGGGCATGTTAGCCAACCAATTCCATTTTTCATCATCTTTCCATGTAGATATTTTTCCCCTAATTCAAACGAGCTATTCCACTAAGGTGTTCCTCCAAGTAATCACCTTGAACAACACCTTAAGTGTAAATAATTAAAATATGCCTATTAATAACCATGTTTTATGGAAATCACTAGAATATGAAAAAACCAAGAGTGAATAGTGTAGAATTGATACTAATAATGAAATATGTAAAGTGATCATAATCTAACCTCATAAAACCCCCCGAGCCCACCAATAACATAGTCCTTCTCTCATGACCTAGCTAACATAGAATCTGGAAATCTCTCGTAATCTCAGCACAAGGAAATCTAAAAATCAGGGACATTATAATATCCCTTCCCCAAAATCTCTTATCCTCAATCAATGTCATCGCATTCTTCACTCCAAAAAATTATCTGAGCTAATACCAAAGTCTCAAGTGTGCCTGAAATCCACTTTAGAACACTATACTACCTCAATACAAATGGATCTCATGCTGTCCGGGTCCCAAACATCATAATCATCTTGAAGTTTTTAGGTCCCTATAATACTAGTGTATCCATTTATTATTATTGTTAGTGTAGCCCCCTTATTATTATTTTTGTGCCCATAAGCCCACTATTGTTATTGTTGTGCCCTTACGTTATTATTGTTATGTAGGCTTTGATTATATTGTGACCCCTTAGACTCCTATATATGAAAGGAGGTTTTTTCATTTGAATCATCCAAGAATTTTTAATTTATGTAATGTAAATGCATTTTCCCCCTCGAAGATGCTAATTTTTAAGTCGTTGATATATCTTTTCTTCTATTTTGTGAGTTGTTTTCATAACGTTTGGTATCATAGCTTTGGATTTTAGGGTTTTTCCTCTTCAAACAGACTATCTTGGAATTTTCAATATAATTTTTTTTCTACTAGGCTTAAAATGTTGACATTTTTATCACACAGAGAGGAAACATTGTTTAGCTTAGTGTAAAAATTTTAGATCATGGTTTTCTATATTTTCAGATATATGATATGTAGAAGTTAAGTTTTTTGCAGGCTCCAAAATTCAGTCTCAAACAGGTGACCTAGGGAAAATCGTCATAACTTTCATTTTAGAAATCAGATTTGAATTGTGTAAAAAGTGGCTAAAATTTCACGAGCTTTAGTTTTTTGTGTATAAAGTTTAGGGCCAAAGGTCAAAAAAGTGACATGTGGCACTTCATACAGGTTATCTCTACTGAATCGGTCTATAATCAAGTCATCTTCGAGTTTGGGCATAACTCTTTCTTGAATAATCCAATCTTTCTTTTACTTGTGGGGTTGGAAAGAATACTTAGAGACCTACTACAAGACAAAATTTCATACCTTGGATATCCAAATTTACATAGATACAATAGATTCAATATTGAGCTCCTAAAAATTAAGAAAAAGGCATTAGGGGAATTTTGAGGTCTAAAATGGGCCTCCTAAGAAAAATGTACAACCAAAATAAACTTTATAAGAACCAATAAGATTCAAGATGATGATGTCAACCATGTGGGATGATTCACCATTTTTTAAGTACAAGGGTACAAATATTAAAAAATAATAAAATATTAAAACTGCTTTTTCAACTCATATTTTCAACTTATCTCCAAAAAATTTTACTCAAATTTTGAGCAAGAGTACTCGTTCGATGCAAAATTTAATTCCTCATCCAAGGAGTACCCATGTTGCAGACTTTTGATGGACTTTGCTACACAAAAAATGAGAAATAAATGAAAAAACGTGATTGCAATCACGTTTTTCATGTATTTCTCATTTTTCATGTAGCAGGATCCATCGAAAGTATGCAACATGGGTACTCCTTGGATGATGAATTAAATTTTTCATCCAAGGAGTATTCCTGCTCAAAATTTGAGTAAAAACTTGGGAGATAAGTTGAAAATACGAGTTGAAAAGTAGTGTTTTCTTTTTTTCCTCTAAAATTTGATGATGTAATTATATATTATATTATTTTTTCTACTATTATTTTATAATTTCCTTAGGAGGCCCATTTTAGACCTCAAAATCCCCCTAATGTCTGTATTGTTTTTAAATTTTGCATAAACTTTGTTTGAAAAATCAGTTTGAAGTGATTCAAAAGGAATATTGAAGCATAGATATCAGTATTTGGTTCTAAAATGGATCCCAAACCAAATAATTATACACCAATTAAGCCCTCATAAATCTCTACTATGACTCATGAAGAGGAAGAATTGCAACATGATATATCAAAATTACGGGCCCAAGTGCAACAAATTTTTCTATCAGAAAGAGCAACCAAAGATGAACTAAAATGAGACATGGATGGATTATAAGGGGACATGTATGGTTTAAAAGTAGAAATAAAAGGTGATATGGAGGTTTTAAAAGTAGAAATAAAATGGGTCATGAATGGTTTACAAGTAGTCAAGGAATTTTTGAAGGAATGTTTGACAAAGTTGCTACAAGAAATGCTTCCAAATGGAAAAAAGGTATTAGATGAAACTCATAATGAGAACAATGAAATATTAATCATTATTTCATAGACTCTAATGTTGGATTGAATACCCACCATATTCCAAATATCGATATGATGATCATGATGGTAAGGATTTGGTAACATTGATACTACAGATGGAGAAATATTTTGATCTCCATAATGTGCAACGCACACAAAATGTACGCATTGCAACGTCATATATAAAACACAATAAGTTTGTATGGTATTGATGTATTTTTTCTCATAAAACACTTTTCACTTCGTCAATTTTTACGGAGGAAATTATATACATTATGAGGATACAAAGAGTAACCTCTTATTTAGCCAATTGGTAAATCTAAATAAAAATGGTTCAATGGCGAATAACATTGAGGGCTTCCAAAAATTGAATATAAGGGTAAATGATATTACAAAGGAGCATAGGATTTATGTCTTCATAGGGACATTAAAGGATGACATCCAACATGAGGTTCGCCTTTGGGAACTTGATTCATTGGAGAAGGAATTGAGGTTGGAAATAAAAATTGAAAGAAAAATTATGGCAACACGGAAGCCTACCACTCACAACTGTAAAGATGGAAGTGTTACTACTCCTATCTTTCCACAACCTACAAGTTTGACACCACAAAATTTGGAAGAAAAAATATAAAAATGGCTTTGTTACATTTGTGATAGAAAATACACGAAATATCATAAGTGTGATGAGAATAAATTATTTTACATAGATTGTGAAGAGGAAGAAGAAAAGGAACAAGAAACTTCAAAAGAAGAGGATATACACCAAGAGCCAACCATAGAGAAAGAAGAAATGAATCTGACCATATCTTGTAATGAATTGGCTGGAATTACCACTCCTTGAACTCTCAAGATATAAGGACATATCAAGAAGAAAAAGGTAATAATGTTGATTGATTTGGGTAGTACCCATAATTTTATTCATTGTAAGATAGCCAATGAATTGAATTTCTTCCTATACCAAGCACCAAAATGTCAAGTGATGGTTGAAAATGGAGAAACTATTCATTTCTCTGGAAAGTGCCCTAATATCAAGCTAACCATGGGGGAATATGTATTGAATAGTCTAATTCTTTCCATCCCAATGAGTGGTGCTTATGGTGCACTAGGAGTCCAATGATTACAATATTTGGGTATGATAGGTTTTAATTTTCAAGAACTTTTCTTGAAACTTTTTTGGGAAGGAAAGGAAGTTGAATTAAGGGGTATCGTAGGGAAATTAGGAAATATAATCATATCTAATGGCATGACAAAGCTTCTAAAGAAAAAAAAACGGGGCGTAATTGCATAATTATTCTCACTATAGGTTTAAACATCGAAATCATCTATTTCTCCACATTTCCAAAAAGTCTTAGACAATAATTCGAAGGTATTTCACACTCCAAAAGGCTTCCTACTTATTCGTGATCATGATCATACTATTCATTTAATTCCAAGAAGTGTTCCTCATAACATCATGCCTTAGAGATATCCCTATGCCCAAAAGAGTGAAATTGAACATATGGCTGCAAAAATTCTAGAGGTCAGTATAATTCAACCTAGACAAAGTTATTTCTCTTCTCTAGTAGTGTTGGTGCACAAGAAGGATGGATCATGGTGCATTTTTCTGGAGTATAGGGAACTCAACAAGCTCACTATTAAAGATAAATTTCACATTCATGTCATTAAGGAATTATTGAATGAATTACATAGAGAATTTTACTTCACCAAGTTGGATCTTCATTCAGTATATCATCAAATTAGAATGATGGCTTGAGACATTCTAAAAAAAAAATTTGGAACTCACGAGGGTTGTTAGGAAAATTTGTTCATACCTTTTGGCCTTACCAATGCTCCTTCTACATTTAAAGGTTTGTTGAATTCCATTTTCAAACCCTTCTTTAGAAAAATTGTGCTAGTATTTTTGGTTGATATACTAATCCACTACAAGTCTTGGAAGGATCATGTTCAACATGTTGACATGGTTCTCAAACTATTGGAGAAGAAACAATTATATGCAAAAACCTCCAAATGTTTCTTTCGAGTACAAGAGGTGGAATATCTGGGTCATATTTTATCTCATGAGGGTGTTAAGGTATACCCTAACAAAATTAAAACCATTAAAGAATGAAAAATACCAAAAACCATAAAGCATCTACGAGGATTTCTCGGGTTGACCGGGTATTATTTCAAGTTTGTTAAGAATTATGGGAGAATATAAACACCTCTAACAACATTATTGAAGAAAGATTCATTTTCTTGGACTCCATAGGCAACTAATGCCTTTAAACATGTTAAAGAGGAAATGTTCCAAGAACTGGTCTTAGCCATGCCTGAACTCAAACAAACCTTTATTGTGGAATGTGATGCCTTGGGAAATGGAATTGGTGTTGTTTTAATGCAAGAAGGAAAACCCATTTATTTTGAAATTCATCCAATCAAAGGAAAGTATTTACACAAACCTATTTATGAGAATGAAAGGTTGGAAATTATACACGCACTAAAGCAATGACAACCTTACCTAATGGGAAGACACTTAAAGGTAAAAACAAATCATGATAGTCTTAAATACTTTTTGGAACAAATATTTTCTTGAGAAGAGCTGGAAAAAATGGGTCACAAATATGTTGGGTTTTGACTTTGAAATCATCTACAAAAAATGGAAGAAAATGTTTGTTGCAGATGCACTCTTAAGAAAGGATGAGGATGTGGAAGCATTTCTTGTTCCATTTTCTATTATCCAACCCAATTGGATAACAGAAGCAAGAGATGAATGGAATAATGACTAGGAAGCGTGGAGACTCATTCAAAAGTTGAAGCAAGATCCCAGTATATCTGATATGTTTAGCTAGAAAAATGATTCATTATGGTACAAATATCACTTATATATTTGTAATAATTCCCAATTCAAACAAAAGATTATTTTGGAATTGCACACCTCTCCCTTAGGAGGGCACTCAAGGTTTTTAAAAACTTACCATAGGTTCAAGAAGGAATTTTTTGGCATGGCCTTAAATCTAATATTCAAAAGTTTTTGGTGGAATTTTTGATTTTCCGACAAAATAAATTTGATAAAATTAAGACCCCGAGTTTGTTACAACTTTTATCCATTCCAAGTCAACGTTGGGTGGAGGTTTTAGTGGATTTTATCATTGTTTTACCCAAGTCTGAAGGAAAGAGTGTCATTATGGTGGTAATTTATAGACTTAACAATTATGCACACTTTTGTGCATTTTCTCATCCAATTAAATCTAGTACAACTGTTACTACATTTATGGAAACAATTCAAAAGCTACATGGAAACCCAAATATTATTGTAAGAACCAGAGATCACATTTTCAATGGAAATGTTTGGACGAAATTATTTTCTTGTCTATGTACTCAATTAGCTCATAGCTCATCTTATAATCCTCAATCTGATGGAAAAATTGAGATAGTGAACAAATTTTTATCTTCGATGCTCTATATCTGAAAAAAAAATACAATGGGTCAAGTAGTTTCAAGTGGTTTCTCTAGTTGAATGGTGGTATAACACTTCCTTCCATATTGCAGCAAAAATGACCCCATTTAAGGCACTTTGTGGATATCATCCACCATCCATCACATCATCTTTAAGAGAAAATTCTAAGGTTCAAGTAGTGGAATATCACATTGAGCATCAACAAAAGGTTCTCCAAAACTTAATGGATGTTGGCCCAAGGGGTCCTGACCCAAGTTCGGAGGTTAAGGTTTTCCAAAAACCCCTATACTACTGGCCCTTTCGGCAGTGTCCTGCTTGCGCAGGCCAAAGTCTCACCCGAAGCAGTATGGGAGGGTGCTGGAACCAGGTTTCCGCTCTCTGAGAGAGGGAGTAGGTAGGTCAAGTAAATCCATGTTCGCAACCTATCAGGTTTTCACAAGACAGGTCTATTCGCAGGTTTATTAACAGTATACTCTGCAGTATATAGAGCTATTACCATGCACAGCTCTAGTCAATACTTTCACATCCACATGTGTATCAGTAGTTATTAACACACAATATCATAACGCATCATTAATAGATTACAGATATACCATAACACAGACAAATTCACAGCATAAATAGATAATGCATTGTATTCATAGCTACAACAGATCCCAAAGGTTCGCATAAACAGTAACACATTAGATCAGATAACACAGAGATACTTTAATTATATCCACATATATTAGCATCCAAAACTCAATACAATCCAAACACAACCTGCGCACACAGCTAGCAGGGTCCACACACAGCAGGACTCAAGATCTTCGCACACATAGCCAGCAGGAGTCCTTACCCCAAACGACCCAACAACAGATCTAATAGTTCTTACTTAGCATCAAAATTAATTCTTGCCTACCTTAAGACTCAAAATGTTCATCTATTTATATCGACTTAACCTACGCTTCCAATGGTTAGAAAACTGTGGTTTTGTGGACTCTTGGTCTATCCTTGAACCATAAAATGCATTTGGGGCTTTGACCCACCACAAAACCCCTGCACTAGACTAATTAAGACAAAAAATGTACAAAATTGTACAAAATTTTCAACTTTAGAGGACCCTGTTCCAACAGTCCCCCAACACAATCTTGTGACTCGTCCCAAGTCACTGTGGTCGTGGGGTCTCCACCTGCGTCTGCAGTAGCCTGATCGCCTCAAACAGTGGGGGTAGCACTCCTTCACTCTAAGCAGTAGCGTTCTGAGCAACATCCACCAATTGTTTCAAGGTTGGTCCCTCTGTCACAGCTGTGATGCTCTCCAGGGTCTGGTTCAGTTGTTTAACATTGACATCAATATCCTAAGAGATCTTGAGGGCTTCATCAGCCCACAGCCTAAGGCCGTAGCTGAGAGTATTCTTATTCTATTGGAGTTCTTCAATATCATCCCGAAGGGCATGGCTGGTTTGTATTCGTGCCAATCATTGAGCAAGAATCAGAGTAGGCATAGTGGCTTCCAGCTGCTGAAACGCTTCTTCCTTCTTTCGCAGGTCCTATTTGATTTTGTGCAGGAGAGGGTCGCACTGCACCTTGGTCCATAACTGCATAGTTTTTTATAGTAATTGGGCACCCTGAACAATCTGTCCTGTAATCACATTCGTGGACGCCATAACCAGTGCAATTTTTTGGGCCTATACCTCCAGTGGTGTCTATGGCTGCAACTTAGCCTACAAGTCTGTGATTTGTTCTTCCATCTCTATTTTGACTGCCTGGATCTCGATCCTTGAGGCTCGTAATGTTGCGACCAACCCCTCAATATTGGCCTGGGGGTGGAAAAAGTTGGAATATCTTTGGAGACGTCTACGCAGAGCCTACTAATGAGGTTTTCCAGCTCCACATGGTAGGTTTCATGCATGTGGTCAGCAATATTCCCCTCGTACTTCTTACTAGTGCGCAACACCCCTCCGAGCTTCCAAATCTGCAGCCTCTTACTATGCATACCATGGTACCTTTCATGGTTACCTTCCTTGGTGGGCATACCCCATTTCATACAGCTACTCCCGCCATATATTCATTTTATCTGATATGGTTTGAGTCGGCTTCCATTGACATAGCTGGGTAGCATATCGCTGCATAGGGTGGCTAACCGAACAACTCCACCATCCATGATTTCTTTAACTGTATAGGGCCCTAGCCAGTGCTGCAGAACTTCCCCGGGTGCTTCGCAAACTAGCTATCATACAATAGGACTAATTCACCCTCTGCAAAGGTCTATTTTCGAATATGTCGATCATGCCATGCCTTATCCCGGGCCTTTTGAACCAGCTCATGGAAATTAAAAACGAAGCAATCTTCCTCCAAATCCACAAGCTGCGCTAAATTATCCTCCATGATATCAGGATTTTCCATATTCGTAAAGGTTGTGATCAGGGATAATTTTAAGGATGGAAAATTATCTTGAAGTTTAAAAAATTGGCGAATATCACTAGTCCCTAATATGAAATCTATAAAAAAATTATTGATGTATTTGTAAAATTATTCAAATTTATAATGATATTATATATTTTTTCTATATAATGTGGGCGAATTTTAATGTAAAATTATTTTATATTGTAAAATTTGGGCGAATCATTTTTATAAAAAAATGGAAATTGGCGAATATTTTTTTGGGAAAACTATGGAAAATTAGCCCACCTGCGAATATTAGCCCCTAAAATTTTCCATGGTTGTGATGTGTAGGCTAGGAATAATATATTCCATTGGCATAATGGCCTCCTTGCCATAGACCATCCTAAATGGTGTTTTCCCTGTCAACTTCTTACAGGTGGTTCGGTAGGCCCAAAGAATAGATGGGATGTGCATGTCCTAGTTGTTGTGATCGGTGTTATAGACCTTAGTCAATGCGTGCTCCAAGACTTTATTAAAAGCTTCGACTGCTCCATTTTCCTGTGGATGATAAGTAGTGATTTTTGCATGATGGATCTGAAATTCTTCTGTCAAGGCCTGTATTGTTTCATCAAAAACATGCATACCTCTATCGCTCATCAAGATCTTCGGACATCCAAATCTGGTCAGAATATGTTCAAAGATGAAATGCGCAGCGGTATCTGCAGTGAAATCCTTCACTGCTTGTGCTTCGACCCACCTGGTTACATAATCAGTGGTAGTTATAATGTAACGCGCACATGTCCTCTTTCCAGGTGGGTTGATAGGTCCCACAAAATTTATGGCGCATTTGTCAAATGCTTGCAGGGCCATTTGCAGTTGAAGGGGAATTTTATCTCTGTGTGATGGCCTTCCTGTTCATTGGCATGTATCGCAAGCTTTACAATAGTCGTGAGAGTCATTATGCAGGGTAGGCCACCATAGTCTAACTTGCAAGATCTTTTTCGTCATTTCTTTCCCTTCGTAGTGACCTCCTGCTACACAATCATGGGCTTCTTCCAAGATAGCATGTCATTCATGCTCCAAAACGTACCTTTGCAGCACTTCATCAACTCCCATCTTATATAGATGACCTGCGATGATGGTAAAATCTATAGAACATGTTACCAAATCTTTCTTCTGTTGTACCAAATACTCTACAGGTTCCATGCCCCGTAGTCAGGAACTAAATTATGTCGGCAAAGTGCGCATCAACTATCATAATAGAAAACATCTACGCATCATTCAATCCTTCTTCCAGGTTGGTCGGTTCCTCACCATTCTCAATTCGGGACAAGTGATTTGACCCAGCATTCAACTTCCCTGGCTTGACAATGATCTCAAAGTCATATTCCTAGAACAGTAGTAGCCATCAGTAGATTCCCCCCCCCCCAACACAAACTTATTCACCAGGTACTTGAAAGCCAAATGATCTGCACGTTCTCCCTTTGATTCCGGGATAGATACATTGCGTGTATACTCTTCTATTGCTATATTGTGGTAGTTGACAATATCCTGCATCTGTTTTTCCCATGTTGGTGCCCCAAGTGTTGTGTAAGGGTGTGATTCATTAAAAACAAAGGTATATATATCCTGTAAATCTTCGTTAAGCACCTTCGTTCCTCCTGCTAACCCAAATGTTGCTACAAATTCATCCTTCAATGTTTCCCAGTGGCGGGTGCGCTGATGTAGCTCCGCATCTAAGTACCATGCAGTGGGAATTGGTCCCAAGGCATGAATAAATAGGTGAACCCATTCTTCTGTAGTCCAGTCACACCATTTCTCCATACAAGAAAAAAAATACTCACGCGGGTCCCTTGGCCCAAGGAATGCCTTTATGCGCAAGTGAA
The DNA here is from genome assembly GCA_034641835.2 of Pinus albicaulis. Taxonomy (NCBI): domain Eukaryota; kingdom Viridiplantae; phylum Streptophyta; class Pinopsida; order Pinales; family Pinaceae; genus Pinus; species Pinus albicaulis. The sequence goes on along the minus strand of CM076584.1, from coordinate 638,765,678 downwards.
CCAAACGTTCAAATAGAAGGCTCATCATATCCTGACACTCTTCCCAATCCTGGAATGCCCCCTTATGTGTATCCCACCACCTTGTAGGTGTTGCACACATGGCTAAATTAAGGGCCCATAACCTTTGCTCCCTCCGAATATTAGCTTCAAATGCTCGCAAAAACTCCTTAATACTACCAAAACCATAAAAGTAGGGCAATTATCTTACCTCGGAGGAGATGAATCGGAATTTCTTGGTAATTCTAAGACATCGCAGTGCAGATACATCATGTAACTGATTCTGCCAATTTTCTATCTCTCCCTTGGAGTCAAAGAAACATTCGATATATTTTTCCCAGCAAAGTAAACCATCAGTTGTGGGATTAATCCAATCTTCATCCCATGAAGTTAACTTATAGATATGATCCATATCCTCTTCTTCACGCATTGGCTCCGTATACCATTCTCCTTCCGCAGGGTATAATGATACTATTACCTGTGTACCTTCATTTTCAAACACCATGTTTCTTTTCTTTAGGTTGATTATACCTCCAATATCTATGGTCCAGTCCAACCCTAGGAGCACAGGATAGGGGTCTGCATCTTCTACAACCTAAATGATCTTAAAGCTAGCCCGGACCTTAACCCCTGTGATAGCTACCAAGATCTTTGATAGTCTTCCCAACGGTATGATATTTTTTTGATTGGCCATGTGTAGCTAGATAGTGGACCATTCCAACTTAGGTTCTCCCATTCACTACCAAGTTTTCTTGGGAAGTACATTCACATCTAATCCTAGGTCCAAAATAGCCTAATCCATTTTATAATCATGAATTTGCGTTGTTAGCCGCATTTCCCTACCAGTGTGTTTCTTATGCTTGTATAGTTTGTACATATCCTTAACTTCCAGGGGTGGATTAGTTCTTTCTATGCAGTTTTATATTAGTGCTTGGAGGTTTTCTACGGCTCGTTGGTTGAGCAGCAACTTCATACATGCCTACAAAAATGGTTTTACCTCATCATCTGCTTTCAGGTTTGCAGGGGCTTGAGAATTAGATGCCTCAGCCTTAGCAAAGTCTTGGCAAGCTGCGACAAAGGTTTCCTTTTCCTTCTACAAGTACAAACCTTCTTGATTGATGGTTGATTTTTGGATAAGATGCTCAGCCGCAGCCTTTTCCTCAGCTCCCCTAGTGGCCATGCCACTACGTGTTATGACATTAATGATTGGTCCTTCATCTCGAGGTTTTTCCTTAACCCTCTGTACATTCTATGTAGGTTTCTACTACTTTTCTTGCATTTTTTCTATCATAATTGGGTAGTCTTCAATCACATGGTCCAGTTGTCTACAATATCTGCAATATTGTCTTGTAGGGTTTGGGAAGTCTGTCATAAAGTGCCCTACCTCTCCGTAGTTATAGTAGATTAGTTGTCCTCTTCCCCTACCTATACTTCCACCTTGACCTCCTCCCCTACCCCTAGCTAGGGAGCCACCTAGGCTTGAGGGGGATCCTGGTGAAGAAGGGCCCGATTGTACCATATATAGTGTTACACAGTAATTTGTCACCGTCCCTACCATTCCCCGTCCCGCACAATGGAGGACCCATAATGTGACCTGTGAACACTGTCATGCACTGAAAACATCATCATTGCATCCCTCTGAGTATGAGCTTCATTTCCCCTTGAGACATCTCCTTCCCGAATTTGCCTCTTGTCCATACACTTTTCCATATCTTTTCCTCCCACCTAAGCCTCCAAAATTGTCAATATCATGTGCAAAAGGGTATCTAACATGGTTTTTAATTATGTTTGTGTGTTTTCTATTTGATTTAGATTTTGTTCATACATTGCAGAGCACATGCACTTTAAAGTATTCTTTGTGTTCTAGCAGCTATTTTGTGGAAATCAATGTTACAGGTGTCAACGAAGGAAACGAGCCACATGGGCGGGCTAGGAATGACAAGGACATGGTTCGTGTCCTATTGGTTCAAGTAAATTCGTCAAGGAAAGCCGCGGTCAAAGCCATCCACGTGGAAGTCAACTGTGGAGTTCTATGTCGGCTGGACTCTGTTTCGTGGCATATAAACATCCATACGGCCGTTTCCAAGCTTACGGAGGTTAATTGACATCTGTGCAAAGTTCTGGAGTTGAATTCAAGCGCCCACCTTCCATAGATCCGTTTTCCAACATGGCCATACTCCTATATCCGTGGCCTTAGTGGTCTACGTGCTGGCTGCTATCATAAACTTTAGGAGACAGTTACAGTTTATTGCTTTATATAAGAGCGTTTGCATACGCACGTAGAGTTAGTTGATAGTTGTTATTTGATCATAGTTGTTGAGTTGATGTGCGTACTCTGTTATGTAGTAATTACGCTGCCTTGAGCCGTAATACTACCAGTCTGTAATGAACTACTTTTTAATGTGAAAAACTCTGTTTTCAACTTAATTTGTGTTGAGGATCGTTACCAAAGCTGCGTAGAGGGCCCCTGCTCAGCCGAGGTTCTGTGTATTAATGTATATATTTTTCATTTCATTTCTTTAAAACAGTCATTGTATTATAATCCATTACATGTTCATATTTCATAGTTGTTTCATTTCTGTTCATACATTTCTATAATTTCCATTTGCATTCCTGTCTTTCATGTTTTTATGATTGTTAAATCACTGATCAGTTTTCTTGTGCAGGTTTTAGGTAGACAGCCTGGGGCATTTTCATAGTATTTTAGCTAATGATATGAAACTGACATTATTCTGCTGCTAGTTTTCTTTCCACAGCTTTTGTTTAACTTCAGTCTTGTTTTGTACATTTCAGTTTTGCTTATCTGATTCAGTAGTTAAATTTAAATATATTAAGCTACTCATAGTGTCTTCGGTTACCTCCGAAAGCCACAGCTGGACTGATGGTGAGGGGCTGCATGATGAAATGTGTAGTTTAGTATTAGTTTCTTTTCTGTAAAATTAGATATATTAAGCTGCTCATAGTGTCTTCGGTTACCTCCGAAAGCCACAGCTGGACTGATGGTGAGGGGCTGCATGATGAAATGTGCAGTTTAGTATTAGTTTCATTTCTGCAAATTTAGATATATTAAATCATGCATGACATCTTCAGTTGCCTCCGAAAGCCACAGCTGGACTGATGGCGAGGGATTGAATTATGTGTGTATGGTTTAGTATTAGTTTACTTTCTGCAAATTAAATAATCAGTTACACAAGTTGTTTATTATTACTTCCGCAAGTCATAGCTGGTCTAATGATGAAGGGTCGGAAAATGAATTGATGTAATCTGATTTAGATTTATTTCATTGCAATTTTGAATTTCCATAAGCGTAGTTTCTTTTGTGTTCAGTTGGCAGCAAGAATAGTTTAGTTTTCATGTTCACTAGTTTCTTGTTTTGATTCATTAGATTAGCAACACTTTTCATTTCAGCAGTATACTTTTACTTTCTTTTTAAGTTTTGTCATTGTAATTTCAATTTGCTTTTAAAGTTTCGAGATTGGTAAATCATTATAGGGGATATCACTTCCTTGAACAAATATAACCAAGCTTGTTTTTCACTTTAGAATTTCCATTTTACCTTAGAAAGACCACAAACGACAAAAAGTTAAGAAAGAGGTTATCTTGCACATATAGTGCGCCGCACTTCATCAGCTTACGATTCCCGGATTGACAATTAAATGCAGCAATTTAGGACACACTAAATTGACCAAACATTTTGGCGCCGTTGCCGAGGAAGTGTAACTAGGTAGCCAATTTCTTAAAAAAAAACATAAAAGCATAAAAGAAGGGAAAACTTGATAACTTCTTGAAGTATGCTCTCCTCTTGCACCTAGTGTGATCTGGAGGATCAGAAAAGAGAGTTATTGGTTTAGTAATTTCTTAAATATGCTCTCTTCTTGCACCTAGTGTGATCTGGAAGATCAGAAAGAGAATTATTAGCCCAACTTTTTAAAAAATAAAAAAAATGACATGCATAGAGCAAGAGATTCTAGGGGAAGGTTTATAGCTAAGGCCAAGAGTTCGATTTTCACAACTCCATCTTCTTCAAGGCATAGACCAGATTCACCACCATCTACCCCTAGCCTTAAGATTTTTGGAAGTCAAGGAACAGCTGAATTAGAGGATTCTCCTATACCACCTACTAAAACCCACTTAGAAAACAAAGAAAATTTCTCTCATCCTTCCTTGGTAGAAGAACTAGAGGACTATAAGGACTCTAAAGAAACTATCATGGCAGAGGAAGTAATAAATAGAGGTGGAGGTAGAGGAGGAGGAGATAATGAAGATAACAATGGTGAAGGAAATGACGGTAGAAATAGGGACAATTTTCTTGGATTCCCTATAGTTGATGAGGAAACTCATGCAACAATGAAAAATATATCACCATCTGTTCTCCCTAAATTTTATGGATTACGAAGTGAGGATCCTGAAACATTTCTGTTTGAGTTTGAAGTAGTGTGCCGAACTTATGACTATATGGAAGATTCTCAAAAACTCAAATTGTTTTCTTCAACATTGAAGGGATCTGCTTTGAAATGGTTCATGGGATTAGCCACTCAATCTATCAGGACTTGGAATGATATGAAACACACATTTTTGGATAGATACTTGGATTATTGTATGCCCACCAATCACAAGGATGAGGTGTTCAAAATGATGCAAAAAGAAGATGAAAATTTGGAAGACTTAATTGAAAGATTTCAATACAACTTGAAAAGAGCAAATATGAGCAACTTAGATAATGAAACCTTGAAAGCCATCCTATTAAAATCCATTAGAGATGAATGGATAGAAATTTTAAACATGATGGGGAAAGGAGACATTTCTCAACTCCCATTTCATGATATAACAGAACTATGTATCCAATTCTCAAGGGGAAGATCTAAAACTGGAAAAGGGCCTAGGGATTCTTCTCTTATTAGGGCTAACAAATCTGCAACTGGATCAGTAAGTAAGGCAGAGATTGGTAATATGCTTGATGAGTTTAAAACTGATATCTTAGGGGGTCTTAGTGAACAACTAGACACCCTTAAAATCCAAAACAAGCAGAAAGCAGAAACAGATGCTTTAGCCATCTTTTGTCCGAAATGTAGAAAGAAACATGCTTTAAGGGAATGTCCCTTGGATGCAAAACTTGTAGAAACATGTATGATTTGCTCAGAAAATCATGAGATCAAGGATTGTCCTTCAATCCCTGGACTCAAAGCTGTTTTTCAAGAAGATCCAAATTCAATAGAATCTCTATGTTTTGTCGCAAGGAGACCTTGGCAGGGACAACAATCTCAAGGGTTTAATAACCCTATGAATCTTCAAACCCCACCAAATTGGACTCCTTGGCAACAACCTTGGCCCCAATATCAAAATTCATATCAGCCATGGGTACAAGGGATGCAAAATCCTTATGGGAGATTTGCTCAATTCTATCAATATCCTCCATCTTTTCAAAATCAACAAGCTCCACAACTTCCAAGCCCAAATCCACAACTTTCATTGCCATTTCCACAACAACAACCTTCTCAACAAAATACAAATCCTCAACTCATGCTCCCATACCAACGGAAGACAAATCAACTTCCAGCTCAGCCATTGCCAAATCCTAACAATAAGAATCCTCAAACTACTTATATGGTAGAAGGACAACAATTTCCTACCTATATGATTGTTCCTCTCAACGATGTACAACTCGGATCTGGTAGAGTTTTAGAAAAACCTTCTATAGACATTCAAGAGCAAGATACCTCTGAAGAGGACTCTCTTCAAGTCAATAAGGGTTATGAGGAAGAATCTCTTCAAAATTCAAAAATTCAAAAAGAAAAAGAAAAGCTAACATCCACAACTCCTATAGTTGAGCAACCTGTATCTTCATCTACACCTCCTTTTCAGGAAAGACTACAAATTGATAAGGGGGTGGAAAAACAAATCTTGTTGCCTAACTATGACTTTCTAGATGAATTGAAGAATGTTTGTATCAAGATTCCATTGCTACAAGCCATTCGAGAAATTCCTATTCTAGCAAAAACCATAAAGGAGTTGAGATTCAAAAGACCAGGAAGGAAGCTAAAGGACACAAGAAGAATCCACCTGGTAGGAAAGATTGCAGACATTATGATGGGAAAAATTACCATGCAGAAGTATGTAGATTCAGGAAGTCCAATTGTCAAGACACATATAAATGGGATAGAAATTCCAAACACATTGATTGACTTAGGGGCTTCTATCAACATTATGAGTAGACAGACTATGGACCAGCTAAAACTTCCTAACCTTCTTTTTACACCTACTTTACTGCAACTTGCAGATCGATCAATTATTAAACCAGATGGTGTATTAGAAGATATTTCAGTCTCCTTAGATTCTTAGGAATATCCGGTAGATTTTATGATTTTGACTCCCAAGAGTAATCTAGGAGGACACCCACTTATCTTAGGAAGACCTTGGCTAGCCACAGCTGATGCTTTTATTAGTTGTAGATCTGGGGATATGTACATTTCTAATGGTAATTCGACAAAGAAATTAAATTTGTATCCTCCAGCAAAAGCAATCACAGAAGTAGGAGATAATGAATGGGTCGATGATGAGGACATTATACAACCTGTCTTTACCATTTCTGAAATCAGTGAGGATAGTCAAATTCTGAACACATTAGAAAATTTTGAGACATCTTCAGAATATGACCCCACACAATTTCAGTTGGAATCTGACATAGAATATTTATCATCGAGACAAATGTCTCTTTACTCTATGGAAGAGTTTGGTAGTTCTACCATTGAGATTTTTCCAGGAAAAACATTGAATATTAACAAACATTTGGAAAAGTCACAACAAGAAGAACTAACCAAAATCTTGCAAAAACATTCTACTGCATTTGCATGGGAGTATACTGACATGAAAGGTATTGATCCTAAGACTTGCATCCATCATATCTATATTGGGGAAAACAGTAGACCAATCAGACAACCTCAAAGAAGGATGAATCCAAATCTTAGGGAGATAGTGAAAGAAGAGCTCCAAAAACTTCTCAATGTAAACTTCATTTATCCAATTTCAGATAGCCGATGGGTTTCTCCTTTGGGTATAGTACCTAAAAAGAATGGTAAATGGAGAGTATGCATTGATTACAGGGAATTGAACAAAGCAACTTTGAAGGATCACTTTCCTTTGCCTTTTATTGATCAGGTATTAGATACATTAGCAGGTAAAAAGTACTTTTCATTTTTGGATGGTTTTAGTGGTTACAATCAAATTCAGGTAGCACCTGAAGATCAAGATAAGACCACATTTACTTGTCCATGGGGAACTTTTGCCTACCGAGTGCTTCCTTTTGGGTTATGTAATGCACCAGCAACATTCCAAAGAGCAGTACTAGGAATTTTTTCCGATCTAATCCATGATTGTGTAGAGGTTTATATGGATGATTTTACAGTTTATGGTAATTCATTTGAAGAGGCATTAGAAAATTTGGAAAAAGTTCTCATAAGATGTAAAGAAACAAACCTTTCATTAAGTCATGAAAAATGCTTTATGATGTTTACTAAAGGGATTGTTTTAGGACATCATATTTCGGGAGATGGAATTAAGGTTGATAGATCAAAAGTTGAAGTCATCTCCAAGTTGCCTATTCCAAATTGTCAAAGAGATGTTAGAAGTTTTCTACGATTTACTGGTTACTATAGAAGATTTATAGAAAACTTCACTAAAATAGCATCTCCACTCTTCAAGTTGCTTACAAAAGACTGTGAATTTAAATGGGATCCTGATTGTCGATCCGCTTTTGAAACTTTGAAAACAAGAATATCTGAAGCACCTATCTTGAGAGGACCAAATTGGAAACTTCCTTTCCATATTTCTACAGATGCTTCAGATACAGCTCTTGGAGCTGTGTTGGGTCAAAAAGATTTAATTCCTTATGCCATTTATTACACCGGTAAAAATTTGACTCCCACAGAGTTGAATTATACTGTGACTGAAAAAGAGTTCTTAGCTGTTGTTCATGCAATTAATAAGTTTAGACATTACATAACAGGCTATGAAACTTTTATTCATACTGACCATTCTGCAATTAGATATTTAATGAACAAACCTGTTACTAATGGCAGAGTGACAAGATAGCTTTTACTTTTGCAAGAATTCAATATTACTGTGTTGGATAGACCAGGAAAACAGAATACAGTAGCTGATTTCTTGTCTAGAATTCAAAATACTAAAGAAGATTCTCCTGTAGAAGATAAGTTTCCTGATGAATATTTGTTTGCGGTAACTATTAAGACCCCTTGGTATGCAGATATTGCTAACTATTTGGTTACAGGGAAACTACCTTCACATTTATTTCCAAGTGAAAAACGAAAAATTATTCAGGAGAGTTCAAAATATTCATGGATTTCTAACGAATTGTTTAAAACAGGGCTAGATCTTGTGATCAGAAGATGTGTCGGGGAAGATGAAATGCCTGATATTCTTAAGGCATGTCATGATGAACCATGCGGCGGACACTTTGCAGACAAAAGGACGGCCTATAAAATCCTCTCTTTAGGATATTATTGGCCTTCCCTCTTCAAAGATGCAAAACAATATGTTAAAAGGTGTGATAGCTGCCAAAGAGTAGGGAAACCTACCCTTTCAAATGAAATGCCATTGCAAACACAGGTACTCATTGAACCCTTTGAAAAATGGGCTTTAGATTTCATTGGACCAATTAATCCACCATCGAAGCAAAAGAAGTCTATATTGGTTTGCACTGATTATGTTACTAAATGGGTAGAAGCTAAAGCATTAGTATCTGCTACTGAAAATTCAGTTGTTCATTTTCTTTATGAGGATATTTTTACTCTCTTTGGTGTTCCAAGAGAAATTGTGACAGATCAGGGGAGCCAATTCACATCCAATTTGGTGGAAAAGTTGATGGAAGAATACAAAATCAAGCACAGAAGATCTACTCCTTACCATCCACAAGCAAATGGTCAAGTGGAGTCCACAAAAAAAGTTCTTGAAAGTATCATCACCAAAACTGTTCATCTACATAGAAGAGATTGGGCAGATAGGCTTCCAGAAGCCTTGTGGGCCTACATAACTACATGGAGGAATACAACATGACATTCTCCCTATGAACTTGTTTATGGGAAAGAAGTCTTGTTCCCCATTGAGTTCCAAGTCAAGACCTTCAAGATAGCAGTTCAGTTGGGAATGGACTTATCAGAAGCTCAAAAGCATAGAATGGAGCAATTGAATGAGCTATATGAGATCAGACAAGAAGCAATTCTAAGAACCGATCTAGTTCAATATCAAAGAACTAAGTGGCATGACAAATATATCAAAGAGAAGAAGTTTCAAGAAGGAGATTGGGCATTGTTATTTGACTCCAAGTTTAAAGATTTTCAAGGGAAATTTCAGACTCATTGGCTTGGGCCATATGAGATTGATAAGATCTTTAACAATGGAGCTGTAAGAATCAAGACCATGGATGAGTTTCAAACTCCTCTTTTAGTGAATGGCCATAGATTGAAAGTTTATCATAAGCCACTCTCTAAAGAGGATTTTGTCAAGTTGTTTCAAGAAAGTTTTGCAATCAGGCTGGTACAGAAGAATCCTTCTTCTCTACCAAGCTAGCTTTTGTTTTCAAGTTAAAAAAAAAAAAAATGGTATAAGCCTGAAAACCAATCATTGATTGGCAGTCTTATACAGAAAATATGGGGTGAAAATCAGGGACACCTGACACTCTATATTTTCCAAAAAAATCTGTTTTTCATTTCATTTCATCTCACCACCCACTCCATTTCATTCCACTTCATTTCATTTCATTTCATTTCATTACACTTCATTCCACTTCATTTCATCCATTCCATCAATAAAAATCTTTTTATGACCATTTCCACCTGGTCATTTGTCATTTGTTCATTTCTATTTCAGCCAAGTGATAGCTGTGTCAGTTTCCGCAGTTGACATCTGTTTCCGCAGCTGACTCCAGTTTCCGCAGCCAGAAGCAGATTCCGCAGCTACTACTACTCTGTTTTCAAAAAGAATGTACAGTTAGTTGTTATTTTCATAAATCATGAAATAAAATGTAGGAGAGGATCAATGGGACATTCAAGACACTAATGAAGATCAATCAGTTGAAGACCAAGGGAAAAAGCAAGGATTCCAAAGGTATGAATAAAGTTTATTTCAAATAGTATCGAAAAACACATTTTTATGTAATTTTAAACTATGAGCTCTACCCATAACGCGCAATGATTATATTGACAGTCCGTAACCTTCCACGATCTTTATGCTATCCTCTTGCATTTATTCACAAACGGTTTCATTATTGAAATTCCGACTCTCACTCATATTCAAATATCCCACCGTAGATAATGATACGTATTTGAGTTGACAAAGGACTCTTACAAGCCGCATAACTTCATAATCATTGATTGAGACGTGTTCATATTTATGACACAGCCACCAAAAATTCAAAATGCGGCCGAATGCATTATACTTTGTTAACCTCTTTGACGTTTCTCTGTCGTGGTTACAAAACCCCACTCTACTCATACTCACTCTCTGTTTCATTCCATTCCGTTCCTTTTGCTCACTCTCATTCCCGTATATCCACCCACAGTCTTATTCCATTCTGTTTATGGTGCTCATTTCCGTTTTGTGATAACATCCCCACAGTATTGTGCTATACTCTGTATATTCCATCGTTCCATTTCCGCTTAAACCCTCACAGAGGCAAGCCTGTGAAGCACAGAGAAGAAAATGGGAAAATTATTAAGGGCAGAGCCGGAAGGACAGAAATTTATAGAGGGATTTCCGCAAGCAAAAGAGATGTTGAGGAAAGATAAATGGCTGCGTTTTATTCAGAAATTCAGGGGTTACCACAGAGAAGTTACCAAAGCGTTTGCAAGATCATTTGATGGCTCGGAAGCAGAAGTGGGAGACCTCAAGTTTTTAGTCAATGAAGCATCAATAGCAGCAGCCACAGAGCTTCTTCAGGAAGGAGAACGTTGGTTCAAAAACAAAAGTATCAATGATGAGGCATGGAGAACAATCCTCCGAAATCAAGGTATGGATATCACTGTTTTCAAAAAAGGAATCCCTGTGCATGCAATAAAAGATGAATGGGCCACTTTATTACTCATTGTTCAGAAGTTTATTACATGTGAAGGCCGTTTTGGCTCTATGTACATGTATCATACTAGGATTTTGATGAATTTTATTGAAAACCAAACTCTCAATCTTCCTTATTTCCTATTCAATAGCTTGAGGAAAATGGTTGTCACTGTGCAAAAACACCTAGGAGATGTAGAGCCTCATTTATATCATCATGGGTTTATAAAAATTCTGATTGAAAAGGAGCTAAAAGAAAGAAAAGATACATGGGAACAATTCCTAGTTAGAAACTTCTTTGAAGAACCTCAGGAAATTCCTGAAGGTAATCCAATTAAAAGGAGTAGAAGAAAGAAAATGGATGTTGAAACCCAAGTTGCTCCTACACAGGAAGTTCCCGCAGCTAGCACAACAAAAAGAAGTAGAAGGAAAAGAACAGTAGATGAAATCCAAGATACTTCTACTATTACTATGAAGAAAAATGATAGGGAAGAGAGATTGGTAAAAAGGAAGAAGAAGGAAATCAAAACTAAGAAGCCAATAATATCAAAAGGGAAAGAAATTATTGAGGCTGTCCATAAAACTTCTTCTTCTGAAGAAGGAGATCACCAAATTCTGTCTAAAAGATTAATTTTTCTTCAAAAACAGTCATCTCTATCCAAGAAGGCAAAAACGGGAAAACAAGAACAAAAGGGTAGTGTACCACAGCATGTGAGGAGAAGCAGCAGGCTTAAGGGAAAACTGAGAAAAACACAAATTAAAGGTCCTCATTTCATTGATTTGGGTGAGGAGACATCTGAACAGTCTCCAACCGACAATAGTCCATTTCAGTCAGTTAGTGAACCTGACTCCTTTCACTCCCAATCAGACAATGAGCGTACTCCATCTTATTCTCAGCAAAATATTGATGAAAGATCCCCTCAGCCAAATTTTGAACATAATTCTCCCTTGCAGCATTTTGAGGACAGTCCAATGAAAAAGACACCGGAAGTAGACCCCAAACAGCAGGAGGTCTATGATTATATAGAATCCTTGGAGAAGGCAGCCACAGGCCCAAGTACCTCTTCTATTCAGCCTCATACATTGCAGGATGACTTGGTTCAGTCATTAAAACATGAGATTTTTGAGCTTGAGCTTTTGAATCGGCATATCAAAAATGAAAATGAAACACTCAAAGAGAAAGGCAAACTGGACAAGATTATCCATGACAATACTATGTTACATTTGGGTATTTGGCAAAAGAAGAATAAGAAGCTAAAAAGGAAATGCCAAAAATTGAGCAGAGCTCTTGTGAATATCAAATTCAGGTGCTTAATGAAGAAACCCAGAATGATAGCAGTACCAAAGAAGAAGAGAAGGGGGTTAGATGTGCTGGCTGAAGTATCAAGGCACATGAATTGAACAAAGAGTATCAAAATTTTGGTTGCATGAGGACATGCAACACCTTCACGGTGGGGGTATGTTGAGTCCCGAATTTGCCTCTTTTCCATACACTTTTCCATATCTTTTTCACTCACCTAAACCTCCAAAATTGTCAATATCATGTGCAAAAGGGTATCTAACATGGTTTTTAATTATGTTTGTGTGTTTCTATTTGATTTAGATTTTGTTCATACAACTGCGGAAACTTGTCACTTTCCGCAGCTGCTGCAACTTTCCGCAGCTATTTTGTGGAAATCTATGCTACAGGTGTCTACGAAGGAAACGAGCCACATGGGCAGGCTAGGAATGACGAGGACATGGTTCGTGTCCTAATGGTTCAAGTAAATTCGTCAAAGAAAGCCGCGGTCAAAGCCATCCACGTGGAAGTCAACTATGGAGTTCTATGTCGGCTGGACTCTGTTTCGTGGCATTTAAACATCCATACGGTCGTTTCCAAGCTTGCGGAGGTTAATTGACATCTGTGCAAAGTTCTGGAGTTGAATTCAAGCGCCCACCTTCCATAGATCCGTTTTCCAACATGGCCATACTCCTATATCCGTGGCCTTAGTGGTCTACGTGTTGGCTGCTATCATAAACTTCAGGAGACAGTTACAGTTTATTGCTTTATATAGAGCGTTTGCATACGCACGTAGAGTTAGTTGATAGTTGTTAGTTGATCATAGCTGTTGAGTTGATGTGCGTACTCTGTTATGTAGTGATTACGCTGCCTTGAAACGTAATACTACCAGTCTGTAATGAATTGCTTTTTAATGTGAAAAACTCTGTTTTCAACTTAATTTGTGTTGAGGATCGTTACCAAAGCTGCGTAGAGGGCCCCTGCTCAGCCGAGGTTCTGTGTATTAATGTATATATTTTTCATTTCATTTCTTTAAAACAGTCATTGTATTATAATCCATTACATGTTCATATTTCATAGTTGTTTCATTTCTGTTCATACATTTCTATAATTTCCATTTGCA